>CANYLF011335387.1:0-14514 GCA_948193215.1 Bocquillonia castaneifolia | reverse complement strand
ACAATAGATTACTACACAAACATAAGAGACTAAATCATTATAAAAAAAGAATAATAATAGTAAGAATAATACTCATATGCCCTTTTACTCCTTATCTGATTCACAGAACAAAATTATATTAAAGAGTGAGTTTGAAAAATTTTAAAAAATTATTAACTTTGATATAAATTTTATTATTGAGTAATCTTAAAAAATCAAAATTGGAGCTATAAGAAAATAACAAAAAGGTAAAAACCTGAGGCTTTAAATCGGGATATATAAGAGTATGCTTTCAAATTAGAATATGTACACTGCTGAAAATGTTAAAACTTTATCACACACCTAATTGCTGCACGAAGTGCCTACCGATCAATTCGGGCACTCTTCCATGGCGATGAATCAACATATATATATTTGGTGAACTGTAGCAATTTTGATGTACCTTATGATTAACATATAAAGGGCAGTTTATTTACTCACATAGTGGTAGAGTTTTAATTCAATTGAAATTTTGTATGTAGATATATATATTAATTTTTAACAACAATATCTTAAATTTAAAACTTAAAAATAATAAATTTTAAAAATAAAAATCATGTGAAATGAAATTTTTGGCACATCGTCAAATTGAGTTCATTCTAACAATTCTGAAAGATCACGTGTTAGATTTTCACCTAAACAATTTTAGAGCTCAGCATTTATATATATATATATATATATATATATATATAGATTCCACTTAAAATTTTGTATATGTAACAAAAAAAATCAGGTAAAATTGTTAAAATTTAAAAGTTATATTAAATTTATGCATTTATTTGGTTACTAAACCTAATTTTTTTAATGAAAAAAAGTCATTTTTTAGTAAAAAAACAATATAATTCACAAAACATATACCCACTATTTTTTTTGAGAGGAATATACCCACTAATTATAAGAACAATAAATCTCATAAAAATTATTATCAAAAACAATAATGATATATGAATCAAATTGATTTAAATTAATAGGCTAAAATATTAATCTTAAATTTTTAAAAGATTTAAAAATTATAATTATCAAATGTTTTATCTTAAAAAATCCGCTTACAAATGATCTCCAACAATAATTTCATTTAATTTGAATCAATTTGATCCCTGATTATTCTCTTAATAGAAAAAACGATTTGGATAACTTGAAGCAGCTTAGTGGCTATTTTTTTTTTTTTCAAAAACAATGCCTACATTGAGCAAATAATGTGCAATTTTTTGAAATAATTAGGAATATAATATTTCGTCATTGAAGTTTTGTTATATCTACAAGTTCATTGTTACCAAAACATTATAGACGTCAGTAACACAACCTCATAATGATGTTTTTTTTATCAACAACCTTAATCCATTGTACCACTGCACTTAATTAATTAAGTAATCACAGTAAATAAAACAAATAAAGAAACAAAAATTCGTCAACACCGATTTAACAATGACAAAGATGCTATAGCGAATGACTACTGAGATGAGTTAAAAAAAATAAAACCAACCTGTACGAAAAGCGTACGTTAAGGAATCTGCGGCCACCCTTATACTAACAAATCAAACCCTTCCAAAATACCCAATATCTCACCCGTTGATCACTCGCCAGGTGTCACCGCGTTTTCTCACTTTCTCTTCTCTCTCTCCGCCTCGACGGCGTTTACCAGTCTCTCTTGTGTCTTCACATAGGCACAAAACTTTCTCTAGCTTATCTAACTGTCAGCCATTACGGCTCTCCTCTCTTAACTTTTTTCCTCTTCTTTAGTCAGCTTTTTCTTCCTCGGATTTTCCCGGTAAAGTGACAGAAAATAAAGATTCCACGTCATCACCAGCTTCCTCTAGCACTGTTATTAATGTTTTTTTTAATTAAAGTGGAGAAGTAGATGGATTTAGGTCTCAATGCATCACTTACCTCGGTTTTTGAATCGTAGCAGTAAGGATCAAATGGATCCAAAAGGACGAAGAAGGCCAAGGCTAGAGCGTAGAAATGCAAATAAACATATTGACTACGATGCGACGTCGTCTTGTTCTTCTTCCTTGGATGATTCTACTTCTTCTAATTATTGTCTAGTTACTCGGTCTCTTGATATACCTGATCGGACTAGTTTCCGGATCGAAGGTACGGACGGTGAGTTTGATCGCATTTGTCGGAGTCTTGGACTCTCCGGTCCTGAAGATTTTGCTATTCCTACTGCTGCTTGGGAAGCTATGAAAGTCCGTTCAGCTTCGGATCTTCTTCCTAGGTCCAGATTATACGAGTCGGACAGTCCAAGTCCGAGAGTACCCGAACCCGAACTCAACAAACAAGAAGAAAAAGATAAGGAATTGTGTGCTAGGGTTTTGGATTCTGTTAAAATTGAAGATATTCCTCTTCCTCCTCCTATTCCTGTTGCTCCTGCTACTACTCAGTTGACTAGAGGAATTAAAGGTGCGAGACCTCCTTTACTTAAGCCGCCACCGTCAATGACTTTACCAGTGATAGATCACTGCTGTTCCACTTGGGATATTTTTAGGGATTTTGGACCTGATAAAAAAAATATAAAGGAGTTAGTTTGTGATGATGAAGAAGAGGAGGAGGAGGATGACTTGGCAGGTGCTATTAAGAGAGCTGAAGAAGAAGATGAGGGTTTGTTGAGGAGAATTGGGGAAAATGCTGTTTTATCTTCATGTTCCTTTACTACTTCTAATGATGATGATTCATCCAGTACTACTACTGAACCCATGTCTAATATTTCACCTAATGCTAGATTTAGAAGGCTTATTAATGATTGGGAAAAAGGTGATCTTTTGGGTCGTGGTTCCTTTGGATCTGTTTATGAAGGGATTTCTGAGTAAGCTTTGAAACAATATTTCTCTATTTATCTGCTTATTTATTTGCTTTGCTATTTCACTGCTTCATATTTATGAACTAACAAGCGAAGATAGAGTTATTTAATGCTTTTCATGTGTTGGGTAGGTTGTTAATTAGGGCTGGTATGTATTGAATTCTGTTTGTGCAGTGAAAGGTCAGGGGTTCAAAGGTTAAAAAATGAAAGTGAGACCTGGGTTATTGGTATTCCATGTGTGAGCTAAGATTTAACATGACTTTTGGAGGTAGATTCATATCATTTATGTCCAAAAAACCAGACAATATTTGGTGTTTCTCTATTTGGTTGCAAATGAATATCAGATGTTGCTATATTGTGTGTTTTTTGGGGACTTCAAGTGATATCATGGCTTTCGTTTATACCACTGTCTTGTTTATTTAGGATATTCCTTCGCTTCAAATGATATCATGGTTTTTGTTTATATCATTGTCTTGTTTATCTTGGATTTTCCTTCACTTTAAATGATATCATGGTTTTTGTTAGAAAATGTCTGAAGTTACATGTACAATAGTCTTATGTTCTGAATTTGTTCAAGTACTCATTGAAGTGTTTAATTTGTGGCTCGGTGCATTGTTTTCCATGTTGTATGATGAAAGGCACCATCTTTACCTAATCCTGATTCTTGTTATGTATCCCTGCAGTGATGGATTCTTTTTTGCTGTCAAAGAGGTTTCCCTGCTCGATCAAGGAAGTCAAGGCAAACAAAGTATCTACCAACTTGAGCAGGTGAGCAAGGATATTCAACTGCTATAATGTCATACTTCTATTTTCTCAACATGATTGTTATATTTCTTCTTGATGATGAATTTAGTTTCGTTTGGAAACCAGAAGCAAATTGTTTTTCGTTCCAATTCTTTTAACTGACTGCAAATTATGTGCTTTTGCTTTTCAGGAGATTGCTCTTTTAAGTCAGTTTGAACATGAAAACATAGTCCAGTATTATGGCACTGATAAGGTATCATCTTCTTGCTTTATATTTTACTTGTGGACTTTCTTCTTAGATTGTTATCTTTTTGAACTATGATAGAAGTGAAAGCACAGTCTACCTTTTTTTTTTTCCTCAAAATCACTTTTAATGTCTATAATCTTCTGAAATTTAATCGGGGTCCAATAAACATTCTCTGAATATTGGAAGTGGTCATTTGTTTTGTAAATACATTTCTCATGTGATACTTATTGTTAAAGCAAGTATATCCTTAGCTGAAGATCACCAATATCACACTTTGTATGTCAGTACATCTGATATATTAAAAATGTTTAACCCTAGACAGACTGAATGTTGAATAAGTGGACATGTAACTACATTAAATATTTGAAAATGTGTTAGTTGGGGATTGGGAACTTGTGAACTATGATTAATTTTACTTGTAGTGTTCATAGGCAGTTTTGTACCCCATTCTTTTTTACATCTCTTTCTTTTTGCTTGTCAGGGACAAGTCTTCTTATGCATATGCTTGCTCCTTAAATTTGTGTTCTATGTTAATTTTTGCAGGATGATTCAAAACTATATATCTTTTTAGAGCTTGTAACTAAAGGTTCCCTAATGAGTCTCTATCAAAGATATCACCTTCGAGATTCCCAAGTTTCTTCATACACTAGACAAATTTTGCATGGTTTGAAGTATCTTCATGAACGAAATGTTGTTCACAGGTAAGATAAGTGAAACGATCATTTTTATTTGTCCCACTTTGTTAACGGCTACATCTTTAGAAAGGTTAAGTGTTGCTAAAATTTTCTTTACTAGCTCAACCTTCCTTACTAGTTAATCGTCTCCAGCACACTTTACAAGCAGCAATTTGTTGGGTCATTTTGGCTTCTTGTTTTATTTCCTTAGTTGGAATTTATGGCAATCGAAATGTACACTATTTGCACGTACAGACTGTAGGAGCATAAATAAACAATCTGTATATATTGCTTTTTGTATGATAGGGATATCAAGTGTGCAAACATTTTGGTAGATGCGAGTGGATCAGTGAAACTTGCAGATTTTGGATTGGCCAAGGTTTTCACTCTACTCTGGTTTTAATCTCTTTCTCATTGGTAAAGGTTCTAATATGCTAATGAGTTTCTCATAAACCATGTTCTGTGTTTCTGCCAGGCAACCAAACTCAATGATGTTAAATCTTGTAAAGGGACTGCTTTTTGGATGGCCCCAGAGGTTTGTTTTTATTCGTTTTTAGTATTTTTTTTTTGAGAGACAAAATGTACTTTCTCTGCGGCATACTTAATTTAATTTTGGCATTGATGTTCTTTTAACAAAATCTTATCAGCAAGAGATGCCACTATTGAATGGTCATTATACTATCTGGTTAACATCAATTTATTCCTTTCCATTGATTGCCAAACTTTGTATTTCAGGTTGTCAATAGGAAAACCCATGGTTATGGTCTTCCAGCTGATATATGGAGTCTTGGGTGCACTGTTTTGGAGATGCTAACCCGTCAGATTCCATATTCCCATTTGGAATGTGTAAGCACCATTGTTTTTGCACCTTTTTTGTATGAGATATTTTTAAAATTGTTTTATATTGATGATGACATGACAGAGTTGGATAACAGGAGATAACTATTCTTACATGTACTCTTGTATTGGATAATAAATAAGTAAATTGTTAAAAAGTTAGCTGTTATGTGCAAATCAGCCGCCTTCTTTGTGATTTATGCCATGGCATGGCACAATACAATTGTTGTTTTTGACTTTTAACGGCTTGTTTCTTTTCTGTGATGCAACAGATGCAAGCACTGTTTAGGATTGGCAAAGGTGTGCCACCTCTTGTTCCTGAGTCACTTTCCGAAGATGCAAGAGATTTCATTTTGCAGTGCCTTAAAGTTAATCCCGATGATCGTCCATCTGCCATTGAACTCTTGGAGCATTCATTTGTGAGGCGCTCACTTTCATCATCCTCAGGTTCTGCATCACCTTATCTTGGCCGACGTTTCTAGACGGTCTTTGCTCAGCTACAACTCCGACAGGTAATTAGGTGAAATTCAGTTTTATATTGCCATTCTTTGATTTTTCAGGAGGAACTTGACAATAAGAAAGGGAAAAAAAAAGGTTTTTACACCCCCCATTAAAAGAAGCACTATCATGGGGCTATTCTCATATCACATGGCCCACGGAAGTTGTTCTTTTGCCATGGCTGGAAATCCCTTGATGCCTATAAATGTTAGATATGGTTGTGTTAAAATGATATTATGTTTACCACTGTTTCCTATCAACCTTTCGTAAGTTGGATTAATCATTTTATTTCACATTAACCTTTGCTCCTGTAGGTCCATGTGTTAAGATTCATACTGCATCTGTAGTTCATTTTTATCTCTCCGTATCTTTGCCATTTTTCATTTTCATGTTTTGAGTTGATCGGTGCTCTTGATTTCAGTTGCCCATGGAGAAGGGTTGGGGACCTCATCATCATGTTTCATATTCTCGAATGGGATGACTTTTCCTTGGACACTATTTAGCAAACACTATCTTTCGGTTGCACCTAGTGGATACGTGCATACTCGATATGGCTCAATCAAATCTGAAGTGATAGGCTAGCTGTGGAAATTCACATGATGAGCAGGATCTGATTTCGGATTACTTTTGTCTCATGGCAAAAAGGTAGTAGCAAATGTGGATATTGGATGACTAATTTGGCTCGAGTGTCCTGCTCTGAGAATTCCGCAAAATAGATGCAACTGTTCTTGAATTAGCATCTAGCTACACACACACACACTCATATATAATATATATATATGCCTCTTGTGATCGAAATCATTCCTGACGCTGAGTTCAAATTTCCTCCTTGTATTTTGCAACATTCAATTGTTATTTATTTGAATATGGGAAGATTGTAACTTTGTAGGATGTAGGGTGTGAGAGGTCATTGGTTGTAAGAATCAGAAATGACTCCATTTGTACATATTGTATCAGTGTGGCAAATGCCAATATCAATTTAATTTGTAGTTTGTTTGTAGGTGTGAAAATTTTTCTGTGTTATTGTCATTGATCTATTTCAACAAAATTAAAATTAATGTTAGTATTTTGTGTTGGCAAGTGATTATTTGGTAGTAAACGAGCTTTTAATGATCATTACGTATAATTTGGGTTGATGTCTTTTAGCTATTGGTTTGGTTGTCTTTGACTGTCATCTTTTTCCAATCCAGGGCCGGTTGGTTGGTGGGTAGGAGTTGGATTTTGCTGATTTCGCCATCTATGGGTTTTTCCTGGAATGATCCTCTTTTCTTGTTCAAATTTCCATCGAAAGTACTTTCATTATATTTTTATATTTTATGGAGGCAATCCACATCAATAAACTCAAAAATTACGTAACCTTCAATTTCTTCCCTTCTCTATATTATTATTCTAGATTTCTTATCTTTGTAAACATCTTTATCTATTTTTAAGGTTCTAAATCTTATTTGGAGGCTGTTTTGGTTTTTCCACTGAAGTGAAATATCTAAATACCGGAGCATTTCTAATCAAAATTCAAATTATAAAATGTGATTAATGACAAATTTTGTAAAATATAATTAATTTATAGAATTAATATTTTCTAAATGTAAATGTTTTTAAGTAATAAACTAAATTAAGAATGAAGTTTTCAATAATATTCAAATATGGCATTTTTTACGGCGACTTGATTTTATGCCTACTTTATTTTTATTTATTATCACCGTTGGATGAAAGTATTGAAAATCATCTGATGATCATAAAGTAAAAATAAAGTAAAAAAGGAAGTCAACATAGCTTTCACCTTCAAATATATTCAATTACATATGATAAATTATCTAATATAAATTTTTAAATTTTAATAATTAAGTTTTAAATAATATCTAAATATATTCAATTATACATCATGAGTTATTTAATAAAAAATAATTTAGATTTTTTTAAAAAACAAGACTGAAATTCACTTAAAATAATAAAAACTAAATTAAAATCAGTGCTTCTCATTTTATTTTATTTTTTATTTACTTAACTCTATATTTTTTAACTTACCGTCTCTCGACTCTCATGTCGGAATACTTGAATGAGATTAATTGACAATCTTGCTATTTTTCTTAAAAATTCTGAAGGTTTTGGCCCAGAAAAGAGCCCATTAAGCCCAACCTCATTGCACATTCTCCAATGAAAAAAAGTGTGTCAATGTTAAAGGAGATAGCCACATCACAAAGATTTAATTTTAAATATAAAATTATTAAACCAATCAAATATTACGACATAATGGCATTAGAGTGACGGTCAGCTCTAGCCATCGGAGAGTGAAAATAAACTAAAATAAAAATAACAGTAAATAAATATAAATATATGTTTTTGCTTAAAAAAATATAAATATATATTTCTAAATTAGAAGAAGAAAAAAAAATCGACACTCTCTCTGAGGAGAACCTCACGCAGCGCAACCTACGGCGTACCTGACGGCAAAGATCGGGTTTTCGCCTCCTCTACGCCCCCTCGATTCTCCTCCTTATTCGACCCAATTCAAAATCACACTTTTTTTTTTTAAATCACGACCGTAAATCCTCCAAAAATCTTCATTTAATTATCATTATAATCGCTTTCAGGTAAATCTCTCTTTTTTTAATTTAATATTTCTCCCGATTCTCATTTCTAGGGTTTTAGAATTTTTTAAAAGTTTAATTTGAATCGAGTTAATTTTGATGCGATCGTTGCTGATCTATTATTAGCACTGTTGTTTCCATTTTCGATTAATTTATAGAGTTTTACATGTTTATAATCTTTTGAATTATAAGTGTTTGTGTTCGCTTTTTTTTTTAACTGTCTAGTCACTATGATTTGGCGTTGGTATTGGTGTATTTAGTTGCAAATTTCACTCACTTTAAAACTTCCCTAAAATAGGGAAATGGGATGTGAAAAAAATTGTAACTTTTGCATTTTTGTTTTGAAACAGTAAGTTTATACTAAATCATGTGGTTCTCGTATTGTAAAGTAGCCTACTACATTATACTGTTTATTTTGGGAGAGGGGTCCTCTTGAAGTGTGCATTAGATTGAAGACTTGAAGTAAAACTTTACACTTTGGACATTTTTATATAATTTGGTGTAAAGAAAAGCGGCAAATATTTGCTTTTGAGAATTCATAGTTTGTGTCTTCTTAATCTGTTGAGAATTCATAGTTTATCTTCTTAATCTATTGATTTTTAGACTCATGTTTGTAAGTTGTAAATTGTATAGCTTTTGACGTTTTAAAGCTACATGCCGGTTTCTTCAAGTACAAATGTACGCATTTAGCGGGAACTTACCAATAGACTTAGTGGTTCTGCTTGTGATGGTTATTTTCTTTATTAATTAATCAATTCCATTATTCGGAGTATGATTGTCTTACTCCATTTGCAAATCATATTGACAAAGATTCATCATCTTTCTTTGTTTTTGTTTATTTTCTTTGCTTTCCTGTATTCTTCTCCACCCAAATCCAAATTTCTATAACAAACCTTAATCCGGACATCTCTTTTTGGTGAAACAGTAGTTTATACCATATTTCTGGTGTGATCTCTTGGCCCGTTATTTTTGGTAATTTCAAATCACCTTAGAGAGAGAAAATTTTACTATGACACCTTGTAAGTTTGGGTAAATAGGATATCTTTAATGGGGATAGAGTTGCTAGGATTTGAATCTACGGTCTTCTGCAATTAGTAATATTATAGTTATGTTCATCTCTTTTTCCTTATCTTATGCAGCAAAAAATGTCTGTTAAGTTGAGCTAGTTAGTTATTTAAGGTCTTTTGACTCTTGAGATTTTTCTCTCTCTATTGCTCTCTTCCGGTTACTTCCTCTAAACATCTAAATATTGGCTCTGCCAATGATGTGTGTTGTCAATTTATTGAGTAAAATAAGAGTAGAGAATTGTGTGTCTAGTCAGATCAAGTCAACATTGAGCATTTAGTACTCTGATTTCTTATAAAATATTCCTAGTTTAAAATCTATGTTGAATTCAATTTCACTACCTTGATTTTTCCAATTCTAGAAATAGTTTCTTTGCAGGTTAATCATGGAACAGCCACTGGTTTAGTTGACAACACTGGTGCATTCTGGTTAAGAGATCGAAGCATTTTCAGTGAGTAGTTTCATGGTTGGGTGGCTGCCACTAGTAGATGCAAAGGGGAGGGTTAGGTTAGGTTGCAGTTTAGGACAAGGTAAGGGCATCTAACTGTGTACAGAAAGTAAAAAAAAAAAAAAACTAAAGCAACCAAATTTTGACTAGTGCATGTTTTTGACACTATGATTATAAAAATTTTATGTTGTGGTTTAACCCTTTTTTTACATGAGCAAACGTCCCCTATTCTGCTAAATTTGATAAAAATGCTGTTCTCAAGTTGTCTGATGGCATGCAATCTATGTTTCATCATGCGTGCTGTGTTTGATTATCAGTACCTAGGAGGAAGGGTGAACTGTCCCATGCATGCTTTTGCATTTATTGTTCTCTCCTATAGTTTATAACATTATTCATCTTTGGTTGTAATGATGGAAAGTCTTTAAATCAAAAGTTGTTTAGAATAACAATTAGAGCTATGCAGATAATATGAGAATGACTCGTTCAATATCTCTCTCTCTGTCTGTCTCTCAGACCAACTGGGTGAATGGGAAAAGTTAATAAGGTGAAGTGCAAGGCTGATTCTCAGCGTCATAGAGTGACACCATATCCCTTGCCAACTTGCCCAACGAAAAGCACCAAAGGTAGCTGCTCAAAGAAGAAGCATTTGAAAGCCTTAGAGAAGAATGAGTGGGAAGGTTCAACCTGTTCTGTTTGTCTGGAATATCCTCACAATGCAGTGCTCCTTCTTTGCTCCTCTTATAACAAAGGTTGTCGTCCCTACATGTGTGCAACTAGTTGTCGTTTTTCCAACTGTCTTAAACAATACAAGAAAGCCTATTCAAAAGTAACCTCAAATGAAGACATGCAACAGCTGGACAGGTCAGTGGACAATGCAAGCTTCCTTTTGGGTGCAGGGCAGGCCAGTGAGAAGATGGAAGTTTCAGAGCTTTTGTGCCCACTCTGTCGTGGACAGGTGAAGGGTTGGACAGTGTTGGAATCAGCGCGAAGGTATCTTAATGCCAAGAAGAGAACCTGCATGCAGGATAAGTGCTCATTTGTTGGAACATACCGACAGCTGAAGAAGCATGTTAAAGCAAAGCACCCGTTGGCACGACCCCGAGCCGTGGACCCTGTACTTCAAGAAAAATGGAAGAAGCTTGAATGTGAAAGAGAGCGAAGTGATGTAATCAGTACAATCATGTCGTCAACTCCAGGGGCAGTGGTTCTGGGTGATTATGTGATTGAGCCTGGGAATCGTGGAATATTTAATGATTACGATGATTATGATTTGGAAGACTCTCTAGATGATGGTTTCTTCCCATTTGAGACCTTTAATCGAGGTCAGAGTAGTGGTCGTTTTAGCAATGGAGTTCACCTGGACTTTGATTCATTGCACGAGGATGATTTTGGGTTTCGTCATCCAGTGGCTTCTGGTCCTGCTGCAAGTTCTGGGGGTGTTAGATTGTTAGCAGCAAGGACTGGAAGGTTGAGAGCCATGTTCAGAGCAGGAAATAGAAGTCGAAATTCCTGACAAAATGGGTTTTGAGGACTATAGCTATCTTAATTTGGTCGCTCCAGATTCAGTTGCTGCTACCATCACGGGCCACATGTGACGGTTGCCACTTTAGTGTTTACCCTGATGTGGTATGTGCAATGGTTGTTAGCAAGTTGTTTCAACGAATGTTAGACATAGTACCTAGGTTAGAGAGAGCTTTTGTAGGCGATTACTTCTGACAAGGGCTGAGCTGAGGCATTTCATTGGTCTGTTTTCTCATAGGTTTACGATTTGATTGTCATTCAATCACATTGCATATTCATTTTGACTGGGATGAAATGATGAGAAGCATTTTTCATGCATTTTGTTCTGAAGACAACATTTATTCCTATTCTCTCTATTCTGGTGTGTCCATATTGTTTCTACACGACTCTCTTTTTTTTTTTTTAAATATATATATATATAATGTACAGTTGGATGAAAAAGATTTGGCAAGGAATGATCTGGAGTACTACCTCAGTACCTCTCATCTAAATTATTTTCCATTCGTATTTTTTTGATTTTTATCCTGTTTGAGGCCTTATTTTGCTGATGGCTGGTGATTGATCTTTTAGCATATACATTTAAATTACATCTTCAGGGATCTCTTTGAGCTGGAACTTGTTCAGGATTTCTAATATGGTTGATGGTTATGTTTTTTCTCCTTTTGGAATTAATTAATGAAATGATTGTAAATCCTTGGTTGCATGCCATTTTAATTTAGTTTTTTTTTTTTGAACAAATTTTAATTTAGTTTCCTACCTTAAAATCTGTGCCCCTGACACTGAAATGTATTTTTTTCAATTCTCTATTGAGAGGCATTTGAAAACTGTTTCTACTTCTCATTTTGACTTGAGCTCCGTATTGAGTCGTTGATCAATTAGGGATAAACTTACTGGTAGGCCCCAAAACTTGGTATCAAATAACTATCAATATTTTTATATCAGGTGATGATTTTGATACTGCAAGCTTCCATATATAATTTATAAATATTTATGTATCAAATAACTATTCGAAGCTTAAATTCTTTGACACAATTGAAGTTAGGGGTGTGCAAGATATCAGTCAAACTGAATTTAACTGTGAATTTTAAGTTTTAACTTTTAACAGTAAGGAATATGGTTTTTGGTTTTTCGGGTTGTTAATCTTTCTAATTCGATTGGATTTGTTATTAATTTTAAGTTTTTGGGTCTTTCACCTTTTAGTTATAAAACCAAAATCAACCAAACTGATGGATGCAATTGAACAAAAATTAAAAAAAAAATTAAAGATATATGGTCTCGTGGCAAGTTCAATTATATTCTCTTAGTAGGCTAAAATTTATTTCAAAAGTGTAAACAATTAAACTTCTGAAAAAGATACTATGATTTAGGTTCAAACTAAAGTTATTAATAGAATCGAACTAAAGGATTTTTGTCAATTTAATTTTTAATTTTATACTTTACATCGATTGATCAGGTTACTTTAAACATCAAAATCGTTTAATTCGGTCAGTTGGATAAGTTGAAGCCAAATTTACAATATCTTATTAAGCTGTCGTATGTTTTACTTCAAATTAATTCACATTTTTTTGCCAAGTGGTGGGCTATTTTATACGCGCAAATAAATAAATAAGAGGAAATTAGGCTCTTTACCTTCAAAATTAAAATATTAGCACTCTATATCTTTGGAAAAAAATATTAGCATTTATGCATAAAATAGAACTTTAATTATTCACTCTGACTAACTAATAGCCCAATATTTAGTTTTTATAACTTTTCTCTCTTTATTATTTCTATCTACTTTCTCTCTCTTCTCTCTCTCTCTCTCATTTTTTTTTTTTATAGATCTGTGTTTTCTCTCTCTCTCTCTCTTTTTCTTTGTGTTCCAGTGACCTGTGGTGGTTCCTCCTCCTCCGTTTACAGCGGAGACCGTCGTCAGCCACCAGTTCTCATGCCTCCATCGTCTCCTTCATCACCGACAACCATTTTCAGGTAAGTTTTGTATTTTTTTTAATTTCTGTTTATTTTTTTGAATATTAATTTATGAAATCAATGTAAATTTAATTCAGTTAGAGTACTTTGATTTATTATTATTATTATTAGTATTATTATTGTTGTTGTTGAAATTGAAGAGCACGATAATGTTATACAACTTTGTGTTGTTTTTGTTTCTTGAGCCGGTGATAATATGACTAATGTTATGGTTACTACAAGTTTTGAATGTCAGTTGCATGTCTATTTGTGAGTTGCATTCTACTTGTTTGATAAAATGTTTCTATGAAAGGTGTGTGTGCAGGATAATGAGTTTCTTAACTGTTTCTTAATTGTTTATTATCTGTTTTTATAGGATAATGAGTTTCTGACTGTTAACTGTTTTCTTATATGTTTCTTAATTTTCATTTGATGTTTTTGTGGTTATTTCATAAGTGTTTCTTAACTATTTCATAAGTGCTTCTTAATTGTTTCTTAAGTATTTCTTAATTGTTTATTAAGTGTTGAAGATCTAAATATATTGATTTGCAAAGAATATCATTGATATGTTTTCATGGAACTGAACTTGAAGAATTTTCAATTGATATTTTTGTGGTTATTTCATAAGTGTTCTTAACTGTTTCATAAGTGTTTAATTGTTTTTTGAGTGTTTCTTAACTGTTTCTTAAGTGTTGAAGATCTAAATATTAATTTAGAAAGAATGATATTGATATGTTTTCATGGAATTGAACTTGAAGAATTTTCAATTGAAGTTTTTGTGGTTATTTCTTTAACTGATTCTTAATTGTTTCTTAACGGTTTCTTAAGTGTTTTTTAATTATTTCTTAACTGTTTTATAAGTGTTTCTTATCTGTTTTTTCAGGATAATGAGTTTCTGACTATTAATGAAAATGTTGGTTGTTCTTGAGTGGAATTTGATATTGAAGATCTAAATATTGATCAACAAAAAATGATATTCATAAGTGTTTCTTAACTGTTTCATAAGTGTTTCTTTAATTATTTCTTAAGTGTTGAAGATCTAAATATTGATTTACAAAGAATATCATTGATATGTTTTCATGGAACTAAACTTGAAGAATTTTCATTTGATATTTTTCTGGTTATTT
>CANYLF011334369.1:0-11614 GCA_948193215.1 Bocquillonia castaneifolia | reverse complement strand
TGTGTATATATGTATAAGTGTGTGTATACGTATATATTGAGGTTAGCATTAGTAATTATTTATTTACTGAGTTGCCAGCTCACCCCTTGGCATTATTTTTCAGGTGTTGAAAGCTTGTTGATACAGAAAGTTCAAGTGCATCTGCAGTAGAAGATTAATGTTGGCTAGTGGATCATTAGTTTGTATGTGCATTAGTTTTGTATTTTGTATTATATGTTTGTAGTTTGTTTTGGATTGAGAGTCAATAAGTATAATTTTATGTATTTATGAAAATTCATATTGAGAACACATGTTTTGGTTTTTTTTTTAATATATCGAAAAGCTTGTTATATGTTTATATTGTTTTTGAGCCTGTCGGAGATTATTTTTACAGAGGAAAGTCAAAAATACTATTTTCAAACTGTGATTTTTATTCAAAAATTTCGTTTGGGTAATTTTTGGTTAACAACGATCGTTGCACTGTTCACAATGATCGTTTCTATTTTAACAACGAGCTCGTTGTTGCCATTTTCGTGCTTTTCACAACGATCACTGTGCATTTAACAACGATCATTGTACAATTGACAACGATCGTTGCTTACTTAACAACGATCGTTGTTACCCTATTTTTTTAAAAAAAAATATTTTTGGAAGGGAGTTTTAATTTTAATTTTAATTTAAGATTATTTACTATTATTATGTGTTTAAATCCATACTATAATGTATTAATTTCGGGTTGTTACAACGGGCGTGACATGTCATAGTTGCGAGCGCGATAAAAGTTTTTGGGCAGGATTCTCCTTGTCATGAGTGCGATTTACATGTCATCTTCCAAAACTAGGTTTTTGCTTTATGAAAGTCAACCTACACACATAGGAACTTAGTTAGACATGGATGAAAGGTTGTTAAACTAAAAAACAAGATGGATTGATGCCATTAAGGCCAACATCTGTCTTGTGGGAGGCATAATATTTTATTACAAGAATTCCAAATGGGTCCCAAAATTAATTGGTCTTAAAGTTTAGAATGTGTGTTATAATTTTGTCTATAATACACATTTTCCAATTTAATTATTTCGGGTCTTAAAATAGCCAAAATACTTAATACTGATGAAGGACCGATCGGTTCATCATCATTTTACCTTTTAGCACGTATTTCAAGGGAATCTACTTTTTCTAGCTAGCCTATAATGAGCAAGTTGAATAGGGTAATTGATTGGGCATGGGGCTTTGCTTAAGAATTAAGCACCCTAGCAATTTACTTACTACTATATATACATAGATAACAAGAAGAGCGGGGGGTCCTTTTTTGGGGGGGAAAGGGGATCATTCAGTGGACATTTCCTTCATCAAGAGGACACTGCCTCACTTTAAAAAAAAGAGCTGTACTTAAAAAAAATTGTTTTTCATTTTTTTAGCCAAGAATTGAAGCGGTGTAGGAGGCGACCTTTTGCTTGTCACTTTTGCCATTAATTTGTTTCTTTGGTTAGTCTTAGGAAGTAATATCAATTTCTAAGGAAAAGGAGGCCATTAATTTGGAGGCACTTGCTTTGTTTTGGATGGTTTCCCTTCCTATTCATGGAATCACGTTCAAAACAAAAGAAAAAAAATTGTTGTTGTTAATTCGGGAAGGACAACAACTTCCGTTTCTAAAAAAAAGCCACTGTCTTCATTTTATTTTATTCTTTTTCTCTTAATTTTCATTTCATCAATCTTTTCTTTTCTTTGTCTTAATAATAATAACAATAATCTCACTAATATTAATATTAACCACTACTTTATTAAAATCATTTCTGAGGCTTCCGAATCAAAATCTATATTCTCTGCTGCAATCTAAACCAAGAAGGGTACTTACAATCACCTCTTAAGGCATACCATCATCAATGACCAATAAATCCAGATCTAGAATTTTTTTATTTAATTTTTTGCTTTATTTTTTTATTTATTAGGTTTCTGTTATATTTTATATTTATTTTTTGAACTAATTCCATTTTATTTTTTGTTTACATTTTTAATATCCTGGTGAGGTGTAGATGCTGCTGGAATAAATAAACTAAAGTTTAGAGCCCTAGAACTCAAGTTGTGTATAAAAATGTATTTTTGATTCACAAGCTTGAAAAACTACCAGATCTTGTCTCTTTAGCCGTTTTAGAATTCCTATACCTTCATCAGGACCCATTTGTTGTTGTGTATATTTTATTTGGAAAAATATGTAATAAACAGGTCAAGTATCAGCTTGGAGTCTTGGTCCTCCAGTTGCATGTCCGTCCGGATCATCACCAACACTCGTTTGGATCATCAATCATTCGTTCAGATGATGTCCACCTATGAAGCATTTTTATGAAATTATTGGGCCTAGCCAATGCAAAGGTCTGTCCGAACCTCTGGGAATGATTCGAATGAACCTTCACGCATGCAACATGCAAAAGAACAATGGGATCAAGGGCACAAACTGTTCCGAAGCTTCAAGGTTGACTGATCTATCCTCTCCGGGACTGATTAGTCGATCAGTAAGGCTTTTTAACTTTACTTAAAATTTCATAAATCACCTAGAATTAATTATAAAATAATCTAAAAAGAACATTAAACAAATCCACCCGGTAATCAGTATAATAAAAATGGTAGAAAATCATTTCTCCTTTCCATTCTTTGAGGGTGTGTGTATATTTCTACCATAATTATTCCGGGTAAATCAATAAACAAATTAATGTGCAAACACTAACAAATAAAAATATAAAAATTAATTAGAAACTAACTTTGGATGTTCTGCATATAAATAAGGAAATAATCCACCCGGCCTATTTAATTAAAATAAATAGAAACCCACCAAATACAACAAACTGCACTCAATCGATTAGGGACTAATCAAGTGGAACCAATGCAAAAATGATAAAATTGACTAGAAACAATATTAGGGATGATTATTCATCCTTACCAGAGCCATTTTACTTTCTGGGCGATTTATCGCTTTATTATTGTTTATCCGTTGTAGGAAATAATGACCTCCTTAATTAGTTAAATGGGGAATTACCTGGTATGGATGATTTATTCTGAACCCAGAATCATCTGGAGTGATGACATATGGGAATTGCAAAGGAATCAACCTTACTTCTCACTCAGTGTCCCGATTGCAATTCGGGTGGTGACTCCACATTTATGTAAAAAGCTAAATCCTAATTTAGTGAGTCAACTAGCCATTACCATTGGGCACACCTAGGACACGAAAAACCTATATGCCCACAGTGGCGACTACAATGGGGAAGTTTTTACAAATAAAAAGGATTGAAGATCCAAGTAATTTTTCATCTTTTTAATTAATCTGGTCATTGTTCTCCTTTTCTGCATTGGATTCTAGTTCTACATTTTTAGGGTCCCTATAAACCCCGGTACCACTTATAATGCAGACTAACGATTCCAGTCATTTCTTGGGTTGTATTATTGGTGACTACCACTCACGATTGAGATCACTTCCTCATCGCTTGAACCCTTGAATGGGGATAATCGTCAAAGGAAGTTTACTTGCGTGGGAGCTTTCTTAGCCAACCCCGTGTCAAAACCCAGCATGTAATGACCATAGAAGTTTCCCCTAGGTATTACCCATTAATCCTACTTGTTGTAATACTGCCATAAGTATTTATGATCATTAAGCCTAAAACCTATGTCGAAACTCTGTCCACCTAAAGATAAAATTTAGGTACAAGGATACAGACTCAATTATCATGAATGCTATTATTTGCTAGGATACCTTGAGAGATTGTACTTACATGACAGTACTGTCATCCCCTGTTGTTGACCCTAAGGACCTCAATGTTCTAATGGTGATTTTGATGATACAAAACATTGTGTAATACTAATATATTTGCTAAGTGCTTTTCTAGGTAATTGATGCAAAGAAAGCATATGAGAGTTGTTGATAAAGATTATTGAAGTAATGGAAAGTGTATGAAGTTTGTAAGAGATGTCAAAGCTCCTAAGATGATAAAATTCTTGAGTTTGATGATGAAGAATATTCATGAGCTTTGATGAGTGCTTATGTACTTGGATAGGTTCAAGTGTTATCCTATGAAAACACTTAGGTTAAGGGCTAGCTTAAGTTTGTATGTGAACATTAGCTTAGGTGGATAGGTTTAAGTGTGAAACTAATTAAAACACTTGGGAAAAGGTGAGAACTTGGAGTTTATAAGATTAGGATGTGATTTGGAGAGTTTGGTAATGGTTAAGGTTGATTGCAGAATCAACGTTCGAAGAAAACCAAAGAAGCCAATTGTGGGACTGCATACTAATCTAGTGTTTGTAGTAGCTTTAGGCATATCTATTGAGATGATATATAGTCGAATTATATATGGATGGAAAGCTATGGATGTCTACTTTCTAGAGCAAAAATGGGAATTCAATTTGGTGCATTAATTTTGGAGTTTTAGATTTTTAAGTGAATTATGCTCAGGATTGAATGTATAAGACTGTGCACATAGGTCATGTTCAAAATGACTCTAGAAATACTAAGTAAGGAATTTTTTCATGAAATTTTATGAAGTTGTAGCCAAAGTCTAGTTTCATATGGCTTTTAAATCACATCAAAAGGAGTTGTAGATTGGGAGAAATGGCTGTTGGAATGAGTAGTGCTTAGAATATTGGAGCACCAAAATATTTTGATTTTTTAGGGCATGAAGATGATAGAACTGGAAAAATTTTATGGAATTCAAAGTTGTAGAGAAAGGTCTGAAGAGTCTACCATGAGAATTTCAGAGCATTTGGATTTCTCTACAAGAAGTTATGGCTGTCGTAAAATCGCTTCCGTGACCAGAATTTCACGCCTGTGATTTTTTAGTTAGAATGCCCCAACGGTCATATTCTAAAGTAGCCGTTGTTCCGCGCCCATGACCTGCAATCCATGCCTACGATTTTCAACTCTGATAGACCATAAAACAGCCCTAAAAAGTGGATATTTGATGGGGAAGTGTGGGCAACGGTCATAACTCTTTATGAGCCTATAAATAGCCATCAAAATGAATATTTTGGGTAAACAACAACCTACAAAATGCTCTCATAGCATCTTTCAAACATTGAATCAATTTCTTTATAATTTTAGCATAATTTGGTTGTATGTGTATAATTAGAACTCTAGAGCTTTTGTTGCTTAGGTTGAGTGAATTAGCTATCCTTGTACTAGTGTGTCAATTCTTTATGAATTGGGGAAACACTAGGGTTAGGTTTGGAGAGAGCCTTAGAATTCTCATTTTAAAGGTTGAAGATAGCATATTGAAATCTTCATTGTAAAGGTTTGGTGTTAGCTTCTTGGAAACACTAGGGTTTGTGAGTGAGCCTTGGGTAAAACTCATTTATAATGGTTAGAGATAACCTTGGAAATCTCTATTAATCCTTGGTGGATAGTGGGACCCCAAACTATGTATTTGGGAGAGTGGATGTAGGACAAGTTGGGTCCAAACCACTATAAATCTTTTATGTTCTTCTTTTCTACCCTAATCCATTCTTGAAGCAATTTTTTATTTTCTAATTCCGCACCAATTCACCCTCCTCTTGGTATTTCACCTGTTGATGACATAAAGTACCCCAGCCTACCTAGGAAATGGACTTTTGACCAATGGAATATGTGTGCGGGAGTAATAAGGTTGGAAGGCCTGTCACTTGGTAGTACTTGGTATTTGTATAGCTAATGGTTTCCTTGTTTTATTGTCATGCATACATGCATAGGTGAATCTACATCTCATGCATAGTCTAACAATTCTATTGAGTCCCAATCATCCTCTTGCACTTGGAAGTGAGTAGAGAAGCTTCTGAAGAAATCAGTGCAACCATAATCCTGAGACATCTTAGAACCTGGACATGGAAGCTCTGATGACTGCTATGAGGATCATGATTGGGGAACAAATATTTAGAACATAGTGAAGGATACTGGCAAGACTCTTGAGGATGAGCATCCTGAGGGGGAAGATCAAACTGATGAGAATGATTCTATCTCAACCTTGACTAGGAAGATGGAATAGTTGCAAGACTTGTCGAAGGGTCAGAAGTCAGACACAAATTTTGACTTGGAGAGTATGGGAATTCAGGGAATGAAGAAATTGCCTCCAAAATTTACAATGCCTGATATTCAAAAATTTGATGTGATTGGAAACCTGAGGCTGCATCTGAAATAATATGGTACAGTCATGGCTGCTACACCACTCGAGACTAATTAGAAGTTAGAAGTTTTCCCTCTATCTTTAGCTAGAGTTACTCAATAATGGTACCATCATCTCCCTTCTTCCATTCAAGCAGATTGGAAGGAACTCTGTGATGCTTTTACCAAGCAATGTTCATACAAAGACCACCTTAAGGTTTCATTTCAGGATCTCAAGTTAACCAAGTAGAAGCCTGGTGAACCCTTCTCCGACTTCCTTATTAGGTGGAGGAACAAAGCTGCTTTAATGAAGAACCAGCTTTCTGAGAGAGATCAAATTTGCATTGTACGAAACGTCTTGCCAGTTAAGGTAAAAAAGCTCTAGACCATGAACCCAAAAATGTTTAATGATCTTTATGATGATGGCTTATAAGTCGACGAGGTGGAGGCCGATAAAAAGAGAAACCCAGGGGGCAAGTTTAACTCTGATCGTCCTGCTACACAGTCTTGAGATTCAGCCAAAGTAAATATGATCAGGCCTCGCAAGAAATTCTTAAACTTTAACCCTCCATTATTAGAAGTCTTTCAAAGATTGGAAAAGTAGGGAATGCTAACCCCAGAGCCAGCAAAGACTACTCCAACCCTAGAGCTCTGAACTATGTTCCAAATGCTTACTATGAATTTCATCATATTGATAACTATATCAGGCTTAAATGTGCGGTCTAAGATTTGATTGATGATGGAACGATCACAGACTCTAAGATGAGGCGGTCCAATACTTAGAACAGCGATGGTCGAAGTCCAAGTTCTTAGCCTAATATTCTGAACATTTGCTATGCTTTTCTAATAATGTTGTTGTTTCTATTTTCTAGTCAATGATATAACAATTGCTTTCTGTTGTTTAATTAGTAATTCCCTTTATGGCACAAATGCATTGCATCAATCATCTATAAGCTTATTTGACATTAATCCATATCATTCATTTAGCATTGTTACAAAGCCATGAAATACTTGCTACATTCTTCATTACTACTGATAAGAAAAGAAAAAAAATGAAAAAAAAAGAAAACAAAAAAAAGGTAATCAAGCTTGAATCAACTATCAACAACAGCATCAGGGACAGAGGCGACAGTGCATCATAAGTATAAAGCATGCTATGAGAGTAACCATCAACACCAGAGTAACCATTTGGGAGAAATTTAAAATTGACTCAAAAGTCATTTCTTCTAAAGTTTCACAAAACTGAGGAAAGCTTTCAATGGGAAACAATAAATTGATCATCCCTTAAAAACATGCTTTGAGAGTCTCTTTGAAAAATCTCAAGCCAACAATACAATCATTCAAAATTTGAAATCAATCCAAGATTATTCTGAATTATTTTCAGAAGAGTCAATCTATTGAAGCAATGTACCAAAGGCCTTCCACTGAAAGAAGAGTTCCCCATCATATCTTTAGAACTTATCAAGAAGAGGTGTTCAATCAAAATCTAAAGGGCTGCCCTCAAGATGTAATCCTAAATGCCAAGGATCCAACAACTCAATACATCAGGTGTCCTACAAGTCAGAGTTCAATGCTTCGCACTCTATGGTGTGTATTGGGAAAATTGTAAAATATATATATGTAATACTTATAATATTTCTGTAAATATTACAAATATCATTCTTTATTATGTTTGATATACTTCTAAAATCTTTAAGAGATATCCAAAAGTCCATGTAGTACCAGTTTCCAGTGTAATTCCGATGATGATGGTTGCTGATGAGGGAAGATTGGTGAGGGAACTCTCATAACGATAACAGGAAGTATATGAAAGTTATAATTTTGAATCATATCAGTAATATTTAGATTAATTTTCAGAAGATTAAATCAAAGAAAAGGAAACTGATAACATAAAGAATAATTAAGTGATTATTCATATTATAATCACCAAATGTCTATAAGAGTTCTAGAATCAAATAAGATTTATTAAATAAAAAAGTTTTAAATTTCCAGATCATAACATATGATTGAAAACATGGTTTTAAATGATAAAGTACCTTTAGTAGTTTTAAATATTAAAAACATAGATTTCACAGACATGCAACAGCTTTTTCAATTCGAAACTCTTATAGATACAAAAATTCACACACTAAACACAAATCATATTAGAGTACATACAGAAACATCAGAAGAAATTTGCAATTTATGTACAAACCCTATATCAGGAACAGAAGCAAGACAAATACAGATGTTAAAAGTAATGAAACAAATTATACATTTTTGGAAAAACATGTTATATTCATATAGACATCCATATCATTAGATACCCAAAAGCTTATTAAAATTTTACCCAAAACAATGAGTTCTAGTAGTAATATACCAAATCATAACATAAATATTAAACATCTTTTAGAATCTTTGACATTTATAGATCTATCAAATCAGAATATAAGAAGTCAAATAGAAACTGGATTGAACAAAATAATAGTAACAGAAATAGAAG
The DNA here is from genome assembly GCA_948193215.1 of Bocquillonia castaneifolia. NCBI lineage: Eukaryota > Viridiplantae > Streptophyta > Magnoliopsida > Malpighiales > Euphorbiaceae > Bocquillonia > Bocquillonia castaneifolia. Next base: position 3,033 of record CANYLF011334369.1, on the reverse strand, counting down.
CACATAATACAATACATCATAATATTGAACAAGACCTAGAATGTGATGAAACAACAAATCTACAGGTAGAAGACATATGTAATTGCCACGAAATTGAATACAGAATTGGATTATTAAGATCAATGCTTAATAAAATAGAAAAAATTAATATACAAACAAGATGAGTACATTGATAATAATTCATTATATATATATATATATATATATATATATATATATATATATATATATATATATATATATATATCTCTCTGTGTGTGTGTGTGTGTGTGTGTGTGTGTGTGTGTGTGTAGATCAGAGAGAAAAGAGGGTGTCAAATAGAAAGTTGAAGACATTTCAACAAACAAATCTCAGTCGATTTTATAAGATAAAAGGTGTCTTCAAGACTACTCTGCCAAGATATTCAGGACCACGCCAACACCAGCTAAGCTTGATTTCCTAAAAAAAAAAAAAGAAGAAAAAAAACAAAAACAACAAAAAAATCAACCAAAATTCAAAAAGTGAGCAGTCAAGCATAAAACCTGAAATGGGCGGTTGGCGACAGCAGTAGTGTCAAATGTACCAAATAAAGTATGCTTCTGTAGCATTATTAAATGAACTTGATTTTGAATTCTTGTCAAATTTCCTTATTGCATCATTAATGTCATTGCATTCAAACTAGTGGAGGAAATGTTAAAAGAACGAGATGAAATAGAAATGAGACTGGCAATAACACATTGTTTGAAGGACCGTGCCAGTAACATAATCTTCAAAGATGTACTCACTACATCGACAAGTTCTTGACTGGCCCAGGGGCCAAAACTGTCATGGGATTCAATTAAAAATTGACAAGCAACTCAAGAATACTAAAGTTTCCACTAAGGACACAATCTTCATCTTCAGCAACAACAATTCTCTTCATTGCCCAATGGAGATGATGCTTCTCTTTATAGCCTCATCACCTCCACCAAATCTCAGATCCCTCTTGATCTGCCTTGCTCAGTAATCCCTAGACACTGGACCCTGAAACCAGCTAAATTGAACTTTGACAACGCCCCACAATGCTATTGTTAACACCTAATTTTTGGATGCATGAATTGAGTTGACAATTAATTTTTAGAGATTGCGTGGCCACATTCAAATCATTTTCTAAGCTTACAAAGCATGCTTATACCTAAAACTTCTGTTTTAAGCATAAATAATGCATTTTTTAGATGGTTTTCAACATAACTTTCTCTACAAGTATCAAAATGACTTGGAATTTTGAGGGTTGATAGTTTAGTCCATTCTGCACATTTTCTCTTTGATACATTTTTGCAACATCGGATGTTTGGAGGCCCGAAAGAGCCCAATGCCACTCTTCAAAGTGGAATTGGGCCCAACGCCGCTCTTCCAAGTGGAGTTGTGCTCAACGCCACAAGGAAGACTAGCATTGGTCCCCCAATCCCAGTAGCATGATTCCAATTGTAAAAAGCCCGGTTTCAAGCTGTTTCAGCCCGGGACGATCTGTAAAAACCTTGCACGCATCTCAAGGCCCTGTAAGACCATTTTTGACCAAAATATTCTTTGCTTTGAGTCCAAGTCTTTAGTTTTCATTAGGAAAGTCATGGTAGTAATCTAGCTTAAGTTTTAAGCTAATATGCATATAAATACTCATCTAAAACTAGGTTTTTGGAGGAGGACGGTAGCTTACACTAATTTAGGGTTTGGTTTCTCATACTAACTCTCTGAATTCATTAATAGCTAGACAAGATCTCACCCTTTTTTAATTGTTCAATATAAATGCTCCTTGAAGCTTGGCATATTCTTGCATCAAAAGGTGTTTAAAAGCATCCAATCCATTGAAGCAACGTTTGAGCAATTGTTAATCACTAAAAAGTAATTAAGAAGTCACTCAAATCAAATCTGAGGGCTCTCAAGGGCTTCTAAATCAATTCCTTGAAAGGTAAGTCATCCTTTCCTTTGTTTTTCATTGTTTTTGCATGTTTTTCATGTTTTGCATGTCATCAATGTTTTGTTTTAATGCTGTAATTTTCTATTTTGTATGTTTAAATGTTGTTTGTGCATGTTTATTTTGTCTAAATGCCACTAAACGTCATGTACATGCATTATAAACATTGAAAGTTGCTTCTTTTGCATGTTTTTATGTGTTTTATTTCAGATCTGAATTATTTGATGTCATTAACATGTTTTTCATGCGTAAAAATTATTTCTTTTCTTGTTTTCATACATAAAATCATTTCTTTTATGTTTTAACAAATAAAAATTGTGTCTTTTCATGTTTTAATGCATAAAGGTTATGTTTTTTTGTGTTTTAATTTGTAAAGTTATTATTTTTGTGTGTTTTAATATATAAAGTTTGAATCTTTGCATGTTTTGTATGTAAAGCTTGTGTCTTTTAATGTTTAAAGCATATCATGATTAGATCTAGGTTGTTTTGCCATGATTAATGCATTATAACATGTTTTGGTTAATGTTTTGTGTATAATCATCTCTGTGTGTATGTTTTTCGGGCTTGGTAAACATAAAAATTATGTTTTCCATTGATATTCTGGCTACCAACGCCACTACCAGGAGTGGCGTTGGGCACCAACGCCTGTAGGTAAGTGGCGTTGAGCCTAAATGCCACTCCCACAAGTGGCGTTGGCCCCTATTTTTTCTTCCCACTATGGCGTTGTGTTGGGATCAGTAGTGTATGGGCTTGCTTTCGATTGTACAATGGCTTTCACGTCGAATGCAGCGATGAGGTAAGCTTCTGCAACTTCTTTTATAATTGTTTAGTTGATTAAATGCATGAAATTGATTATTAATGCTTATTTGGTAATCATTCTAGGTCTAAAATGGTAGAAACCTTAGGTTGTGTTTCTGTGTTGATGTGTTATGTGTTGTTATCACTTTTGGCATGTTAATAACCTTAATAATGGCTGGTAATTGTTAAAATTAATCCTTGTTTGTTATTAGAAACTCACCATTGCATGTATGTATGTAAAAGGTAGGTGATAATATGTTATATGTTGTTATTGCTTTGTTAGAAGGAATGAAGGTTAGTATAAT
>CANYLF011333853.1:0-19155 GCA_948193215.1 Bocquillonia castaneifolia | reverse complement strand
GCTATAGAAAATAAAATGCCTAAACTAATAAAAAAAATAATTTAGGCATAATGTACAAACAAAGCCAAACCTTTTAATTTGTTTGCAATTTTAACAAAACCTTTTAATTTTTTTTGAATTGACCCAACCTTTACTTTGCATTTCAATTGTGTCCAACTTACTAAAATTGGTATAAAGTTATGTATGATTAATGATTTAATTGATACAAATTAAATCGTATTAAAAAAATAAATTACAATTATGCATTACCCATGAATCAGTTAAAACTATTAGTTTAACAATTTTACATAATTTATACCAATTTGAGTAAGTCGGACACAATTGAAATGCAAAATAAACTCTGGGACAATTCACAAAAAATTAAAAGATTTGGTTAAAATTGCAAATAAATTCAATGGTTTGGCTTTTTTTGTACATCAGGTCAGTAATTTATATATATACCTTTTAAATTTTAGGTTTTTATTTTTCAATCCATACTTCAATAGGTTGAATGATGAAAAAATTTATTAAGTTAGCTTCATTGTTTTGATTTATTTACCTCTTTCAATACCTAACTACAGTTTCACATAAGGCGTAGAAGGATGAGAAGTTGTGTTAATTAGTTTCAAATAATTAATTATTTTAAAATTCTAATTTCAACCAAGACTGCACATAGCTTATGATTTGTAACTCACTTTTCAGGTTTTTACAATCTTTAAATAGCTACGACTTATTCATGAAAATTATAGATATCGATTTTATATTGAATTTAGGCTTTTGAATCGCTCAATTCCAAAATCTTTTAGCTCAAGTCATGGCCCGTCGAATGTGTTACACTTTCAAGCTGTGAATTTCACATTAAAAATTCGAATTTCCTATGAAAATTCAATATAAACACGAATTTAATTTACATAAACTAATTAATCACTAATTCTACTCTAATCATAATCTAAATTTATTACTAAATGGACTTTAAATAATTAGTTGATGGTCATAGAAAAAAGAGCACTAAAACTAATAAAAAACAAATAATTAACGGTTAAAAAATAAAAAAATAATTTACACACCTTTTAAAGTTTAGGTCTTCAATATTCAATCGATATTTTAATAGCTTGAATGATAGAGAAATTTGTGAAATTAGATTTATTGTTTGTCAAGAATGAAAGAGAAAACCCAATTAATATTGATTTAATCGTTGAAGACCTTGAGTTGCTTCTATATCATGAAATTCTTTTAAGCTTTCTCATTTATTTTTAGAGAGAGAAGAGAAATTGTTTTAGACTTGGTTTCATATATTTATAACACATAAGCCCTAACTAAGGCTACCCATAAATCCTAAAATGATTAGGACTTTTCAATTAATTTCAAATAATAAATTCTTATAAAATTTGGATTTCTCGTGAGACTGCATAGAGCATCTAACTTAAGATTCAATTTTTGGGTTCCTACAGTCTTCAAACGACCACAAATTCTTCACGAAAGTTGTAGATCTCCATTTTTTCTTAAATTTAGGCTTTTGAATAATCTAATTCCAAGTTTTATAGCACAAGTTATGGCCCTTCAAAGTTGCAGCACTGTCAGAATGCGAATTTTATGTTAAAAATCTGAATTTCCTAAGAAAACACAAACAATTAATATAAATCTGAAATTAATTTGTATAATAAATGAAATTTCACTAAATATATAATTTTATTATTAATAAATATCTTTTAATCCCAATAATATATATTTATAACTTTAATCATACGAATTTATAATTTTATGATTAAATTTAACTAAATACATATATTATATGGATTTACATATATTTTTCAATTATTATGTTTTTAATGTATGTTTGAAATTTTTAATTACATTTATATATAATTTTAAAATTAATGAATATTTTAAATCCTAATTGGCTAAGGATTTTTTTATTAATAAATGTATCCTAATTATAATTGATTAATGAATTCCATATTTGTTATTAATTAATTAAAATAATTAGAAAATGACTATTTTAAACTTCATTAAAACCTTTTAATAATCTAATTAGTGAAGGATAAGGGGGTCAATTTGCCTGTTTTCCCCCCTCGTACTTTTATATATGTTATAGATATAGATATATATTTATAGATAAAGATAGTTAGCATATGATTTTTTACTACAGTTGAACATCCCTAAATTGATACTCTATAAATTAATAATCTTTATTATTTAATGAAAAATCAATCCTTCGACTCCATAAAATGTGTATAATTTAATAATTTTACTATCTATTGTTTAATACAAAATCTTATATACCTACATGTAAATATTAATTTATAGAATCATTGTTCCCTATATAAACTCCATGCATATTGCTTATTTTTTTATAGTTATTTATATCTTGACATATATATATTTAAAAGAAAATATTTTATAATTTAGAAGAAGTGAAATATTTGAGTAAAAAATATAAAAAATTTCCTTTATTGATAAAAAAGTCTTTTTTCACAATTTTTTCTTTATATCAATTATAAAAATTACATAAAAATATATAATAAATTATATGATATTTTTAAATGAATGTTCTATAAATTAATAACTTCCATTATTTAATACTTTTTTATTCTACAGATCATATTAATGCAGAGAAGTTTTACTATAGTTTTATCTCTTATCATAGAAAAAAAATTTAAAATTTATATATCTTACTTTTAAAATTGTATAGTTTTAATTATAAAAAAATCAATTTAATTATAGTTAAATTTTTAAATTGTCATGATTTATAACAAGATGGATGTTTTATTTGATGTTTAAGGTTATGCATAATTTTTAATAAACCTATTTATTAGTCTGAATTTTAGGGGAAACATACTTAAAATGACTATAATATCCTTGGAATAAAAATAGTAATGTTTGTAGTTTAAAGATACTAAAACACCTAGTAGATAAGGATATAGTGGGAAAAAAAATGCTTCATTGGTTTTGTAAAACGTCAAATATTTGGGAACAATAAATCTTCTCTAAAACATCAAATAATTAGGAATGGAGAGAGTAAATTATAAATACAAAAATTGACAGATTAAATAATGTATACTGAAAAACTAAATAAAACGTAGTTAGTAAATGTAAATATCTTTTATATTGTTTTCAATTTAGATGTTAAACATAATTTTTTATAGTATTATAAATTATTAATACTGTCTCTAAACTTAATCTAATAGTAAAGACATTATAATCGATAAGTAAGTTTCAAGTTTAAATCCCTTCCCTTAATTATAAAAAAAATAAAATCACTAATATCTAACAAAATTAAATGAAAATAACTGGAACATGCTCATGTTAAATTTAGAAAAAAAGGTCAAACTTAAGGCCTTTTATATTTAAGTTTTGTATTTATATTAGCATCCAATGATAAAATATTAAAAAGAATATCAATTGAAACTGAGTAGCAATATTGGAAAATTAAAATCGAATTTAGTAAATATAAAAAGCATAATTCTAGAGTATGAAATAAAAAAAATGCAAAAAATATTATAGTCTTGACACTATTTTTTAAAGAGCTTAATAATTGTAAGAAAAAAAATACAAAATTTAAGATTTTTTTTGGAGGAAGTTTAAGATTTATTTTTTAAGTAGTTAAATCAACTTACAAAATTACAATTTATCCTAACAAAACAAGGAAACACAGAGGTAATAGGAGAGAAAGAAGAAGGGCAAAATGGGAAAAACAGGTAAGAAAAAGGGAACAAAAGGGTTTTATTTTTTTATTTAAAAGAAGAGAGAAGACCTAACCAAACACTTCACATTATAAACAAACTAAACACACAAACGCACACTCTCTTCCATCTCTTCAAACTCCAAGGTGCAGATCCGAGGAGTTTGGGATTTTACAAACCCTAATTCTCTCTCTTTGCTTTCTATTAGCCCCCCACAAATTTCTCATCTCTTTTTACCTCAATCGCTATTTCACTAGCAGCAGGTCCTTTTCTTCTCTGTTTTCTTGTTATCTGTATGCTTTATTTAGCCGCTTTTGCCTCTTGTTTGAACTGTTTATATTGATTTATGGGAAGATCCGTATCTGGGTGCTTGAGTTGTTGCTAAATTTCTGAACTTTATGGCTGTTTTGTTATGAATCTTCATCTGGGCTTTTTTTGTTTGTGAAAATTTTGATGCTATTTTTTAGAACTTTTTTGAATGATTTGTGCGTGGATTTGATGTGATGATTATGGGTTTTTCTCTGTTGGTTTGTCTGGGATCTGGGTTTGATCTGTTTGCTTGTTTTATAGATAAAGTTTTAATCTTTAGCTTTTTTGTTTTGGTGTGACCTTGTATGATTATGTGGTCTAGTTAGATGGGTGATGGTTTTGAGATTTAGCTGGTTGATGGCTGAGTTGTCATGTTCTGTTAGCAGATAGATAGCTGAGGAGACCTGGTTTGTTTTGTTACTAGACCTTTGGAACTTGATCAAGTTTGTCATTCATATATATATAGGCTAGACAGATTAATAGTTTTTCTCTTTTGATGTTATATAAAGCTGAATATGTATAAAGGTTTAAATTTTTAATACTGGCTTTTTGGTTGTTTGGACGGGTAGTTCACCTTTTCCTATTGTCGGATTGATTTTATTGCAATATTGGACTTGTCTTAGCCTTTGTTATTCATTTGATCTTGTCTGTTACTCTACTGTTGTATCACTTGCCAAAGTGTTCTTGACTCGAGATGTCAGCTTTGGATGCCATACTCAATACTTATTTACTAGCTGATTATCCATGTTAATATCTAGTTAGGTGCCCTGAAATTTGCTTTCCCCCGCCACTTATCCATCAGAGATATGTACTCGATTTCTATGCTGAAATGTTTTATCATGACTTGTGAATTCTTTAATTGCAATGTTTTAAATTGGAGAGGTGGGTGAAGCAGTGTCAAGTGATGATTGATTTATATGTAAGATATCAGCCACCTGGCTTCCCCTTGTACGTCTTCTCCAGATAGCGAAACAAAAGTTTAATGCTTGTACTCCTCTTTATGTTTGGTTTGCAAGTTTGGCTCTTTTGTGATATTTTTCCTTTTGCTGTTCTTCTACATCTTACTGAGAAAAAACCTGCGGCTTTTTTTTTTCAAAAAAATATTAATTTGCAATTTTTGACACGGTAGCAGTTTATTTGCAATCCAGGGAGGTCATGTGTCTTCTCCCTAAGTTTCTTTTCCTATTTGATGACTTTTCATACAATGGTTTCTTGGTATATTACTTAACAATTGTTGTAGTGCACTGTGCACATACACCAAGGCAGATTTTTGCAGCTTTTGCTTGTATGTAAGATACTCTGTTGGCTTTGGATTTCACTCCTATATTTGCTGATCATCCATGTCAGTTTCTTAGTTTTTTTGACTTTCTGTCATTCTGTTGCTTAGTCTTTTTGACTATCTGTCATTCTGTTGCATTGTGATTTAATAAAGGGTTGGTATTCTTAAAATTTTATGATGAATGGAGATGTGATCTCACTTCTCTCTGTTGCAATGTTTTCCTATGGTTTGGTTTGTGATTTAATTAATTGGAGTGGGCAAAGAAGTGACTGGTGGTGAATGATTTTTACATATCTAAGATAGATGCACAGAAATATGATGCTCGGGCGTTGTACTTTCTTCTGGGTCATTTTTCTTTTTATTTTCTGTAATATCGTAATGAGCAAACAAAATAGAGATTTTTTATGTTATAGCTAATGATATTTGTTTGTTACTTGTTATCATCTGACGTAGCAGGCTAGTAAATACCAGAGCTTGAATGTGTTCCTTATTTTCTTTAATTTGGCTGAACTAATGCAGGAACCAAAATTTTTACTTGTGCCATAACTATACATTTTTGTAACATGTTTTGACTCATCTCTGTATGAATATCTTTGGTTTTCTTCTTGCAGTCATGGCAGGTTTGGCACCAGAAGGATCACAGTTTGATGCTAAGCAATTTGATGCGAAAATGAGTGAACTGTGAGTTTCTTATTTGTAACCTCATGGCTTAATGCCCATGATTCTTGATAATTATTTTAATTTATCTCTGCTTTATGTCGATGCTGATGCTTGTTTTCACCAACTCTGCAGACTCTCAACTGAAGGACAGGAATTCTTCACTACATATGATGAGGTTTATGACAGTTTTGATGCAATGGGATTGCAAGAGAACCTTTTGAGAGGCATCTATGCCTATGGTAATTTTATTGGCATCTGTTTAGTGCCTTAACTTCAATTTTTTTAAGATCTGATTTGCAAACGGCTGATTTTTGTTCATTGATTTTTCTTGAATTTATTTTCAAGGTTTTGAGAAGCCTTCTGCAATCCAGCAAAGAGGAATTGTTCCATTCTGTAAGGGCCTTGATGTAATCCAGCAGGCCCAGTCTGGAACTGGAAAAACAGCAACTTTCTGTTCTGGCATACTCCAGCAGCTTGATTATGGTCTAGTCCAATGTCAGGCATTGGTCTTGGCTCCAACCAGAGAACTGGCTCAACAGATTGAGAAGGTTATGCGAGCACTTGGTGATTATCTTGGTGTTAAGGTTCATGCTTGTGTAGGTGGAACAAGTGTTCGTGAGGATCAGCGGATTCTCCAAGCTGGTGTTCATGTTGTTGTTGGGACTCCTGGTCGTGTGTTTGACATGTTAAGACGGCAGTCACTTCGTCCAGATTACATTAAGATGTTTGTATTGGATGAAGCTGATGAAATGCTTTCTCGTGGTTTCAAGGATCAGGTTTGTAATATGTCTTTTATCAGACAAGTTCTGGGGGTTCTTTTATGGGAAACAGGTTCATGGACTTCTATTGTTCTAATGTGTTTTCCTTGTTTCAGATCTATGATATTTTCCAGCTGCTCCCAGCAAAAGTTCAGATTGGTGTGTTCTCTGCCACCATGCCACCGGAAGCTCTTGAAATAACCAGGAAGTTCATGAACAAGCCAGTGAGGATCTTGGTTAAGCGTGATGAACTCACCCTCGAGGGTATCAAGCAGTTCTATGTCAATGTTGAGAAGGAAGACTGGAAACTTGAAACACTCTGTGATCTCTACGAGACCCTAGCTATTACCCAGAGTGTTATTTTTGTTAACACAAGGCGCAAGGTTGACTGGCTCACCGACAAGATGCGAAGTCGTGACCATACAGTCTCAGCAACTCATGGAGATATGGACCAGAACACCCGTGATATTATTATGCGGGAGTTCCGATCTGGTTCTTCTCGTGTCCTCATCACCACTGATCTCCTGGCTCGTGGTATTGATGTGCAGCAAGTCTCTCTTGTGATAAACTACGATCTGCCAACTCAACCTGAGAACTACCTTCATCGAATTGGTAGAGGTGGACGGTTTGGAAGAAAAGGTGTTGCCATTAATTTTGTGACCAGGGATGATGAGAGAATGCTGTTTGACATTCAGAAGTTCTATAATGTCGTCATTGAGGAGCTGCCATCGAACGTTGCTGATCTCCTGTGACGAGATAATTTTTGGTTGCCTGTTGTGAGAAAGGGTTTCATATTTTGCCAGTACTATTTAACGTGTTGTTTATTTTTCTTTATTTTCTTTAGTGTTTTAATTTGATATTTTAAGACATATTTGACAGTTTAATCTCATATGAGTCTTCTTCTCAATTGCAACGTGCAAGAGATTGTCTAGTCATTTCTTATTTTTTTAGTCTTGGAGAGTTTTGCATGTGGGGTTTGTATTATATACCTTTTTTGCTCTATAAATTATGTTGAACTGCTATATTCATGTTGCCCCCACATCTTTTGGCCTTCCATGAGCCATGTCTCTTTGTTGGGTGACATTGAGTCTTGCTCCTTCCATTAGCAAATCAATGGTTTTTTTTTTTTCTTGTCATGTTCTAAACTCCTCCAATTTTTGTAGATCAACATGCAATTGCAATTAGATTGTATTTAACAAATCAGCACTTGTTCAAGTTGTCTTGATTAACACATGATGGATATTGAAATGTGCTATGCAATGCAACTAGTCTGTTGAGTGAGACGATGGAATGACATAGCACTCAATTCTATAACAGTAGCCATTTGTTTAATCATTGATGCCTTACTTATATCATAATTGATCATGTTTTGACTTGTTCAAGATAACGCAACACAACACTGTATTTGATGTCTTTGCAGGCTTGTGATTGGGACGTTTCTAATGAAGAGTTTCAGTTCAAATCCCCCATCAAAACTGCAATTGATAGTTTTTGTTCATTTTTGTCAAGCTACAAATTACAATATTATAAGTCATAGAGTCCTCGCTCTCCTAAAAGGAAATTGTTAATGCTGGAGGATTGCTGCTTTTGTTTTTTTTGTCAAATATTAAAAAAAAAAAGAAGTAGTGATTAACGGTACAATCTGATTTAAATTAAATGAAATAACACTGATTTATTATATCAATGCATCTATTTAACTGGGCTTATTCAGCCTCTCGAACAGAACAAATAAAAAAGGAATCCTGTACAACCTCTTTTTATGAAACACCATCCTATTCCTTTCTATCCATTTGATATTTCAAATCATAAACTTTAAATTTTCAATATTTTCATGTTTATATAGTTTAAGACACATAATGACATTCCAAAATATTATACATGCACACCAACATATTAATCACAATTTGAATTCAATTTACTCCTGATAATCATTGATGTTAATTAATTTGTACAGACAGGATTTGGATGATTAGATCAATTCAGACGTTTTATAATCTTTTATGATCCTTATACGAGATATAGTTCCAAATAATTTCACGGACATGTATCATGGCCACAACAGTATTGCCTTCATGTGGACATGTGATTATAGGAAATTGCCAATTAAATTGAATTATTGCTATGCAGTTTGTTGTAATAAATTCGAATGATGTTTTGATTTTTATTGAGATGAGAGGAAAATACTATACTTAGTAAAAAAAATGATCATTATTATAAGACAATGAGTATGGATGCACAATGTGAGAGAACCATGATGATAGTTAACAACCATGTTGTACTGTCATAATCTAAAGGACCCATCCATTGTCATGTCAAATTATTAAAATCTACCCCATAAGGAACCAAAAGCTCTAATGAAATTTTCTATGAGTGTTGTACATTGATTCATTTCAGTTCTACTCGATTTAAGTTGGATAGAGCTGATCAGTTTTCAGAAAAAAAAAATTAAAATCAAATTGAATTGAATTAATTTTATTTGGTCAGTTTGATTTCTTATTTTATTTATTTTTAATTTTCTTTATAAATATTTATTATATCATATATATTTATCAAAAAAATTAATAAACCGTTATATAAATATGATAAATACATGTCAAATCAAAAATAAAATATTAAAAAATTAAAATTGAATTTCTCTGATTGGCTTGATTGCGAACCAAAAACTAAAGTTTTTAAAAATGAAATCTAATTAAACGGAATAATCAAATTAGTCAATTCATTTTTCATAGTTGAGTTCGGTTTGAATTGTGTACACTTCTATCTAATAAATTGGATTCATTGTGAACAAAAAAAAAATTAAGAAAAAGACAATTTCGGTGGCAAGCAAGAAACTAAATACTAAATCTTTATTAAATTTGAGAAAATTGAATACAATATTCAAACAAAGCAAAAATAAAAAGAGAAGGAGAATAAAAATAAAAATTTGTCCAATGATTAGAGTCTGTCTGGGGAAAATGATGGTAAAGTAAGAGTTTATAAAATGAATTAAGGTATGGATTTTTTAAGTAAAGTAAGGGTAATTAATTTAGATGGATTGAAAAAACATAAAATAAATGAAGATTTTAGAAGGTAATATAGTGATAATAATAATAAAAATAATTTTATAAAAGATCAACCTTGCATAATCCTTCAATTTGGTGGGTTGATAATTGGAGGGTTTTACAGGTTTTTAAGAACCTCCAAAACGCTTACCTCTATTTATCTTTGATTTTCACAAATAGAACCGAAAAATTTCGAAACCTTATAAAACCTTCAAAACCCTTAAAAACTCTCATCCAAACAGGGTGTTAATTTTTCAACTTGTCACTTCGAATCACGAGAGCCGAAAGGTTGAATTTCCTCATCAGGTTGGGGGGCTTTCACCTATCAAAAGAAAGAGTACGTTCACAAGCAAATCTAAATTTCAAAATTATCCACTTATTTATCAAGAAAAGAATACTAAATTGTCATGATCCAAATCCTCTAAAAAATGTCTAATTCAGTTGCAACAACAAAATAAAATCATGTCAGAATAGACGTTATTAGTGTGAATCACACACTCACTCAATGTAAATTATATATAATCATATAAAGAAAAATGTTAGACCATATAAAAATACATTAATTTATAACACCACATGAAGAAAGGCATTGGAGCGACTGTATATTCAAATATTCTCCGTTCTTAAATTTATTGAAAAAAATTTTAGAAAATAAAATCCAACATTCAAATCTCATAAACCCACGTGGCACGTGGCCACCAAGACCACCATTCAAAGCTGAAGAAGCAGCAGCTTCATCATGCAACTCTACAGCTAAATTTATGTCAAGTGGTGAAAATGACACCACCCTCTATTAACTCCATTCCATTTATTTTTTCACTCACAAAAAAGAAAGGAAAATAAAAATAAAAATAATTTTTTTTAAAAAGGACATAAGCAAACAAAATAAAGGGTATAAAGACATAAGCTAGAGGTGCGTAATTTGTTTGAGTGTTCTCACCTAAAACAAAAAATGAGTCCCACTTCAATAAATTATAGTAACCAGTCTTCTAAATAGCTAAGCAATCCCAAAGCAATATTTTTTTTGCTTTTTTTTTTTATTCCTTTTATGTGTTAACTTTTCTTAGATCCTCTTCTTATTCTTTCCTCCTCTATAGCATAACCTTAATCACTGAATAAATTTTCATTCTTTTTACAAGTCTTCAATGGAAGGTTATAGATCCAAGTCTTGCAGAGATGGAAGGATGGAGATGGTGGATTATTATGGAAGCAAAGGAGGAGCAGCACCAACAGGCATGCAAGATTTAAGGTCTTATAGTGTTAGCTATGCAGGTTCAAATACAAGTACTAGTAGTACAGTGCAGCCAAATCAATTTGGAAAGGAATTGAAGATCAAGAAAGGAAAAAGCAATGTTGGGTCATCTTCAAAAAACTGGAGTTTTAATGATCCTGAACTACAAAGGAAAAAAAGAGTTGCAAGCTACAAGGTTTATTCTATGGAAGGAAAGATGAAAGGGTCTTTGAGAAAAAGCTTTAGATGGATCAAAGATACTTGCACTCAAGTAGTCTATGGATGGAGGTGAACTATATTACATAAATGTTACTTGTTAAAGAAAACATTAATATATATATATTCGTTTTAATGTGTGTTTCTCTTATTCTTATGCTTTTGTTATCAACATGAAAAAACCAACAATGATCTTTGATGTCTTATTAATTTATCTTAATTTCTAGAAATATGAAATTTGTCTAAGTTTATATATGATCATGAATTTATAGTATGGTATGGTTTTTTTTTCTTTCTGCTCCAACATGTTAGATCTGGGAATTTGGAGACTACTATGGAAGTCATTTTCTTGAACATTAATGCTCATTTTGATCAAGATCTGCAACAAATTGTACTATTGATCTGGAGATGACATTTTCATAAGTATTTGACGACCAAAAATTCGTAATGCTTTATAGTTTATGATAGGTTTGATGATTACTTTCTTGGTAATCTAAGTACAGATTTGAGTTCTAATGTTCTTCTGGTTTAACAGCACTTGGTAAGGTGAGACAATAGTTACTCCTAGTAGTATATTTTAGCATGCTGGTTTTAACAGCACACTTAGTAGTAAATTGAGAAAAAGGGAACCGTCTTTTTCAATGATTGCATTGGTTGCGCAGAAAACAATGCGTGGAAAGTGCTTGCAAACTTGTCATTTGCTTAATCTTTCCCACTTTTTCAGGCAAGTCTCTTGTTTTAGCATTCACAAAGGAGGCATCTTAAATGAAGCATTTTCCAGCTGTGATATTTGAATAATCTATTCATGAACCGAAAGATTTTATTCTTATCTTTCGCATTGCACTCTTTTCTTGTGAGCTAAAACAAAAGTATACGAGGTCAAGCTTCACATGTGAATTGCGTTGGCCAAAAAAAAATACAGAACCTCAAATTGACTTTGAAAATTTTGTTCACCGCATGCAATGCAATGAAAGCCATTAATGAACTAATGATCGCCCTTTTCCATCCATATTGGCTATTACAAAATGGTGGCACAACATATTTTAAGTAGGTTCCATAATCGCAGCCCCCAATATTTAAATTTGAAACATGATGCTATGAACAAAGAAGATAAGCAGCTTGTTTGCGGTAACGAGATTTCTTTCATACAGTAGCAATAAGCTATTATGTTCAATTATAAAATCTGAAACTATACACATTCCATCATGAGGCATCTCAACTGCATCGTCTGCTGATGTAACAAAAAGGGAACTGCCAAATTAGATGGCATATGCACTGCCCGGGTTAGCAACTAATGACAATACTGGGATTTTAACAACACATTCCACTTAAGCATGCATAACAATAGTATTTGATTTGGAATTTACAGTGGGAATGGAAAGCACCGAGGTTTGGTGTCCTCTAATACTGTACCCTTTCGTCCTTGTTGAAGTGCAAGCTCTCAATGCCTCGAAGGGTTGATTCAATAGTCTTTGTATTTGAAGTAATTCCACCGGAGGACAGATGCCTCTGCTCAGTAGATACAATGGGTGAACTTCTTTGTCCACCAGAAATTTTGACTGCAGGAATCGCATCTGGTGTGCGAGAGCGAGTTGGTTCAGATTCATTCCCACCCAGAGCTGCATCGTGGCTGCTAGAAATGGCTGGTCGCCTTGATGCTCCACTCAACCGCAGAAAACTTGATCCAGATAACTGCAAGTACAGCCACAAAATAAATGAATCTGAGAAATGATGCTGAGAATATATTGATGAATGAAACATCAAGAGCATGACAGCTTAAAAACAGCAAGCCACATGGATGGATGTTAGCATGGGTGATGAGTTCAAATTGAAGAAAACCAAACATGCACACACAATCACATAATACCACAAAAAACATGCATAACATCCTTCAACTAAACATCATAACATGACATGAAATGAACCCAACAGAAGCTTAGTTCTGCTAAATTAGTTCCACAATGCATTGGAGAAACCCTGATTTACTATGGTAGTAGAGTTTAATAGAGTTATATTCAATTATACAGGTCTTCAGAATTGCATCTGTGGTAATGGCCAACCATAGTAAGCAGATGCAAGTGAAACTACTTACTGTAGCATCTCTGGATGAAGGTAGATCATTTGCAATGGGATTCTTTTGTTTAGACAAATTTCCAGTACTTGTAATTGGTCCAGAATTTCTCCTTCGGGCAGGATCTATAGAAGGCCAACCATGTCTACCCTCTTCACCACCTGTGATGAAGTGTAAAAATACTCAATTATGCATCTTTTCTCATACTATGTTCCAAATGAAAGGCCCACAAAAAAGCGTGAAAAAAAGAAAAAAAAACCAGCAAAGCTACCTGACTGCCTGTCAATATTAGCACCAGAAGGAGGCATACCAGAGCTTGGTCCAGCACCAGGGCCCTGCATAAGAAGAAAAAAAAAAAAGAACATAGATAAGACTAATTCATACCACCAGAAAATCCAATAACCACAGCAAATGACATTAATACTTACAAGAGCACGAGTAGGAGGATTAGCAATCTGGGATTGCTGATATTTCAAAATTGTCCAATCAAAGACATAGTCAAATTGGAAACCTGAAGTAAGATAAGAATCAAAATGGCAGTAACTACAAAGCACTTGGATCAATTACTATTGTAGGTATTAAGCTTATATAACATCACAAAGTGAAAGCGCACACGAAGTATGGACCTTCACGAATAAAAAGATCACGGAAAAGCCTTTTCAAGTATGCATAATCTGGTTTATCATCAAAACGTAGTGACCGGCAGTAATGGAAATAAGAAGCAAATTCTGTGGGATAACCCCGGCATAAGGCCTGAAAAAGGTCCAGAGAACTTCCGAATCAGTTTAATAAAGCTGCACAATGATATAAAAATAAATATGCCATTTTAAGACACAACTTTACCTCAATAGAAGTCGATACTTTCTTCTCACTGATCTTTTCATACTTCTGTTTCTTAGTCCCTGCTTTTAGTCCTTGCCAGGGAAGACTGCACAAAGATATAGTATCACAAGTCACAATAAATCCATGCAAACAATAGGACAAAATGAGCTGATAGTGTTGGATAGGTATGTTTACCTTCCTCTTAAAAAATACATCAGAACATATCCAAGTGATTCTAAATCATCTCTACGGCTTTGTTCTACAAAGTACATTCATAACACAGTTGGGAAACGCTAGCCATGCAATCAAGAATCAACCAGATATTTCACAATGAACAATGTAATTATGAAAATAAAAGGCCAATGACATACCAATGCCAAGATGAGTGTTCATGCTAGCATATCTTGCAGTTCCCGTCAAATTCTTATTTTCTCTGCAGATGCAAAAGTAGATCAGGTCCAAAACTTCAAATATAATTTGAACCAAGGCCAATATTACATGGGAAAAGCCCAACAGACAGCACCTTTTAGATAAACATATGATAAAACTTTTTTAAGCAGATGAAAAATAAGATATTTCATCTCGGCATCACTGCAAAAAAGACCAAGTCTATAACTATCAGTGCCATGTGCATAAGTGACCACTTTCCCACTTATGTGTGTGCATTGATTATCAAGACTCCACACTAATCTCCAAAAATTATATAGCAAAAGTTCAGAATAAAAAAACTACTAGATTTTGCTGCAGCAGCACTAATATTAATGATAATGATAGTAATGTGGCTGAATCATGAATGTACAGGCCCCTAGTGATCTAAAACAAGAAGCACCAAAATTCAAATAGCCAACTGAACTAATGAGCACTTATGAACTAATTACATGGTGAAGTAGATCCATTCCACTGTCCATCAAATTGTATAAAAGAGCAGATATAACAGATATGCTACATAAAGATAAAGTAGATAGGCAACAAGATCCATCCATCACATATGCAAATCAGAAGCAGTGAAAGATGTACACATAATAGCAGCAATGTGACTTGAATTAAGCTTCACAAAACAATAGAAATCAAAGGAACTAGCCTATATATAGTTAAAATTTTCTAAACCTGTAAGGAATATGCTGATGTGTTGAAGTGTCTCTATACTTCTTAGCCAAACCAAAGTCAATAATGTAGACCTGCATTCAAGAAAACACCAACTACTCTGTCACAACAGAAAAAAAAGAAAAGAAAAGGGCCAGAAAAATAAAATGAGAGTACCTGATTCGCACGTCTCCCTAAACCCATTAAGAAGTTGTCGGGCTTGATATCTCGATGAAGAAATGACTTAGAATGAACGAACTCAACACGATTAATCTAACACAAACATCATAATCAACCAAGAATTAAAAAAAAAACACAATCGTGAGAAACCACACGATCATACAAGAAGAGAAGAATGTGCAATTCAAGTTTGGTACCATTTGATCAGCAAGCATAAGAACAGTCTTGAGAGAGAGTTTCCTGCTACAAAAGTTGAATAAATCTTCAAGACTAGGCCCAAGTAAATCCATAACAAGCACATTATAATCCCCTTCAACTCCAAACCATCTAACATTCGGAATTCCAGCTGCCCCCCCAAAAAAAAAACAAACAATTAACTAACAGTACCCACAGCGCAAAAACATAAAATGAGTATTATTTCATGTTAAATACAAAACAACAAAAAATAAAGTAAAATGAAAAAGAAAAGTGGATTACTTCCTCCTTGTAGAATTCTATACAGCTTTGACTCATATAGCAACTGAGGGTGCTTTGTCTTAACATTTTCCTGTATCATAACAGCAGCAATTCATAGTCAAAAAAAATTAAAACAAAATTCAGCTTGTAATTCATAAAAATTGAAGCAAAATTAAGCATAGAATTCAGTGCGGTATGTAATTCATATCAAGATGGAAGCTTTTTGAGCACTCACAAGCTTAATTGCAACTTCTTCATTTGTTTGGATATTAGTACCTACAAAAATATACAAAACAAATAAATAAATACAGGATAAAAATTAAGAAATAATAAAATTAAAGAATAAGAGAAAACGAACCGAGATAGATCTCTCCAAATGATCCGCTACCGATTTTACGACCGAGCCGAAACTTATTACCGACACGCGGTTCCATTTTAAACTCTGCAAATTAAGCAACTAACAAACAAACCCTAATTTATGTGTGTTTTTTCTCTCTAAAACTATCAAAAACCCTATCTTTCTTTATTTTTTTTTAATAAAAAGACAATTCCCTCCAAATTATTATTATTATTATGAAATTATTTTTTCTAAAAAACACGACAGGAAGAAGAAGCGAACGCGACTGGCCCTACAGCTGTCGACAAGGATAATCTATGTATCTGATTGACATGCCGATTATCACGATGATGATGATGAGATCAACGGTGGAGAGAGAACTTTAAAGGGAAAGGATATAGGTGGAAATAAAGTGTGAACTTTCTCTCTCTTAAAAATAGCAAGCTTATTTATTCTTTTTGGAGAGAGAGAGATAAGGCTTTGTTTGGTTGTGCTTAAGCTTTTTATTGCTTCGGATATGAATTAACCATTGATTTATCAAAAAAAAGTCATTGATTTAATCGGTTGTTTTTATAAAAAACGATGTAGTTTTGATACATTCTAAGCGTAGTGTTATACCTTTGTCCAATACAATGCTTAGTTTATGGAGAAGGAACAATTGAAAGAATAAGTAAATACTATAATTATTTTTTGGTGAAAGTTCAATAGTTTAGTTTTTTTTCAATTTTTAGTATGTGAATTTTTTTTTGCAATAAATCACAATGTATGGTATATTTTATTAGTAAATTATAGTATTGATGTGTGTAAAACACACATAATGTTTAGGGCTTAGAGATGTAAGGTTCAAGGGAATTTAACTTACATTGGAGCATAATTCAAGCATTTTCCCCGCGTTTGCACCATATAAGTCAAGTTTTGGGTGTTTGGAAGCCAAAGACAATGTTTGGAGTTTTGGGCTTCAATGAGCTAGTTCGTGAGTTTACGGATCAACCGACTTCGGAGGATCGTAACGGGCAATGTGGGAGGAGTTCTAAAGTGAAAAGCTCCAAATCACTAGCACCTTAAGTCTACTTTCATTTGCAACAAGAATCAGCTCAATTGGTGATAGGACGAAGGAGATACTAGCCACACACCAGGAGGCACTCCAAAAGCTACCTCAACCGTAGCACTGAAATCTCAAGGGCATTTTGGGCAAGAAGATGACCAAATCAGTCCAACTTCATAAAAGATAAATTAAAGAAGACATCTTGAACGTCATTTTAGGTTCAAGAATTTCCAATTTGGAGTTTGGACGGCCGAGATATGCCCCTTGCAATTTAGGTCATTTGTCATATTGCATTTGGAGGAGAATCAAAGGTTTCTGGTCCGGTCCGACCAGAGCTAGAAAATCGAGAAATCTCAGTCTGAGATTGGCTGGTCTGGCAAGAAACCGAAAAAACTTTATTTTTTTAGTGATTTTGGTGGTTTTTCAAGGGTTTTTTTTTTTTGGGTTTTCAAGACCATTTTTAAAGGGACTATTTAAGGAACAATATAGGGTTTTTGGAGGAGGGAGTTGACAGCCAGCAAGGGAGAGAAAAATAGGTTTTAGAAAGAGAAAACTATTGATTTAGTTTGATTTTATTAGATTTAGCTTAGATTAACTTCAAATTAGTCTGTAATCAACTTTTGTTCCTCAAATTAATTAAGTTTCTTGTATTTCGTTGGAAGAATATTGTGTTTTTGGTTCTTGCAACTTAATTATATGGGTAATATCCTTCTATTTTCCTTTTATCTTTTCTATTTATGTCCATTAATTATGATTAGTGAGTAGTTTTATATGTTTTAGGGCTTGTGAAGCTCTTTGCCTTTGAATATGTGATGAAATGAATTGTTAAGCTTGATTATCACTTTCTTTTTCCCAGGGTTACTTACATACTTGCTTATTTGTGTGTTTGTGTGTTTGGCCATCACATGAATGCTATTTGGATGGTTATTAATGTTAAGAGATGTTAATTACCTTTGGACTTGTATATGGGTATGTTGGTTTACCTCTATGGTGAGAGCTCTAAAGTTGCCCCTTTTCACCATTCTTTTATAATGGTACCTTTAAGTAATCAGGTCTCTTCATCCTTATAGGGCACTCCTATAAGAGAGAATTCTTTTTAGCCTCTGAGAGACCCAACAAGGATTAAAGGGAGTTTGTTTGCTTAATGAAAGTTGTTAGGGAATGGGTTATTGATGAGAATCAACCCCATGTCTAGAAGGCTTAATGTTTTGGCTTAATGTTTTGCTAAACCCTTCCTCCCTCCTTGGAGATTTGTGTTGATCTAGTTTAATGCTTGTTTTGTTGCGTTGTTCTTGGTTTAGGTGGATCATTGCTCTAGAGTATCTTTGATTATTGATTGAATTTAAGTTATTAGTAGTTATTTGCATCTTTAATCCTTGTTACTTTGTTGTAGTTTTAGTCCTTATTTCCTTAGTTCATTAATCGTTTAGTTTAATGCTTGTGTTGGTAGGTTAGTTTAGTTTATTATTGGTTAATTAGTTTGAATTGCAATTGCAATTGCGATATTTTTCCTTTTATCGGTTGCTTGGATAATCGATTGGACCTTTGCAATTTATACTAAAAACCGCTTATTCCCTTGGGAAACGATACTTTTACTTACCATTTTTACAACTTGACAACCGTATACTTGCGGGAACTACCAAGTATATCTCTAAATTTTCAATAAAAATATTGATGAAAATAACCATATATTTTTTATAATTAAATAACCATATTTTATTAATTAATTTCCTTGTTTCAATATTAATTTATACTACTTTTTAATTTTATCAAATTAAAAAAATATGTCATTTATATCCATTATTTTGAATGAAAAAAGTTGAAAATATTATGGTATACAATAATTTATCAATAAAGTATACCACATACTATAATTTGTCACGAAAAATCACATACTAGTAATTGAAAAATTACTAAACCATAAGTTTGTTTTTTCTTGAACTTTTCCCTTATTATCTTTATTTTATAATATATATGTGTATATATATACACACATACACACATG
>CANYLF011333439.1:0-11980 GCA_948193215.1 Bocquillonia castaneifolia | reverse complement strand
TGATCACACACATCCCACATTCCCCAAGAGTCATCCTTTTCCATTCACAATCATAATCACAATCTCAATTGCACATTATCACAATTCACAACATTTCTCATTTCAACCAAATCACACCTTTCTCAATTCAACCAATAGCATTTCAAAACACAATCTTACCAATCAATCAACACTTATTTCATTTCACAAATGCACACCTCAACCAATTAACTTAATCAACAACTTAATCAATTCATAAATACACAATTCATACAAAAACATAGCGATCAAGCAAATATAGCAATTTCCACTTAATATACTCAAAATTAATCAATTAAATACTTACAAATTTGTAGAACACCATAAAGCTAGTAAGCTTTCCTCCTCAAACTCCCTCCTTTTGAACTCCCCTAAACAACATAATCCATTCAACAAGAAATTCAATATCAATTCTATATCCAAACATACAATTACTACTCAATATACTCTCCCATATGCTTTAATTACATAATTATGAAGTTCTAATCAAAAACCCCCAAATCCTCTAAAACCCCTACATAGTAAACCTTCAATAAACAAATAATTACTCACCTCAATTATCCTCTAAGTCTCAATGACTCTATTTGCTATTTATAATCTCCCATCTTTTCTTGTTTTCTCCAACCAAGAGCTTCAATATTCATTAATGGAGGTTTTGTGTAAGAAAATAGAAATGAGAAGAAGAAATGAAGAAGAAGAAGGAATGAGTTGGTGGGTGTAGAGATTGTCCACTACCTCTTCCTTATTATTATTATTATTATTATTATTATTAGTTAATTAAGAATTGCCATCTTGCACTCTTCTTGGCTTGCCACTTGTCCTTTTTTTTTATTATAAGACACTTGTCCTCATCCTACACCTCCCTACACTTGCCACATGTCACCAAATCTTTCCTTCACCATACAACCCTCAAATAATATATTATCACCCAATTAATCACTAGCTCTTATTTCTATTACAAATAGCTCCCTCAACTTATCTTACAATCTAGCCCCTCAACTAATCCAACTCCCACAAACCTTATTACATACAATACATTCCACCATACATTATGCAATGTATTACACATAATTATAATGCCAATGTCATGCTTAATGAAGTGATTTACATATATAATTGCATAATTAATTATTAATTAATTTTAAGGCCGTTACAACCCACAAAATACTTAATAAGCATCTTATTACAGTCATCCCCTCCCCCACACTTGAATTAAACATTGTCCCCAATGTTTAAGAAAAATAAAAGGAAAATTAAGAAATGAAGGAGGCTTCCCTGAAACGATCCTAAGCTGACGCCAAACCAAGTCTTGGCGAGTAAAAATAGAGGCTGAAACTCACAAAAATAAAAATAAAAACAAAAACAAAAACAAAAGAAAATAAAAATAAAAATAAAAATAAAAATAAAAAGAAATAAAGAAAGAGATAACATCCATCAGTCCTAATTGGCTGGAGGCAACCCAGACTCAATCTTAATCATACGGTTGCGCAGAAAACGGATGTCACGCTCAAGCTGATCATGGCGGCGCATGACTTGAGCATGACGAGCGACAACAGCCTGCTCCCTGGATCGAAAAGCTGAAGTAAGTGACGCAGAATGACAGAAGATGACTCGCGACGATGGGCAGTAGTAGGGGCAGCAGCAGGAGTAGCAGGTGGAGGTACAATCGCCTCCCTAATAGGCTCAGAAGTAGAAGATGGGGTAGCAGAAGTAGTAGCACCTGCAGAAGCTCCCCAAAAAACAAAATCATCCCCCTCCTGTGGTACATAAACATTCTCCCTAGTAGGAGCAGTCCTCCTACCCTGAGTAGAAATCTAATCCTTCCCATCATCCTCATAATGAAAATGACCCAATGTATCAAAAGAGATCCATTCAGCACCTGCATCCCGAACAATCTTAATACCAGTAGGCAGTGGAGTAATAGCACGATGAATAAGCCTAGAAATCAACACTGGATACAAAAAGGAAGCAGTGGAGGTCTTTGGACTAGTCATAGACTTAATGGAAGCAATGATAGTTTTCGGAAGGTTAATAGTGGGAAAAGTAGGACTCCCAGTGAACATAACATCAAGTAAATACATCTCAAGCACACGTACCTCCCAATGACCCTTCGGATGACAAGGAATGATGTTAAAACCCAGAAGTTGTTGTACTAACCTCTGCTTCCCAGTCAAGTTCTTATGCAAAATTCATTGTCTGTGATCCCTTGAAAAACCAAACCTTTGTAGAGCTTCTTGGACTTGCCAATGAGGGTTAATGTGAACCTTCCTAGTCTTAGCAGCAAGATGACCATCCTCATTCGGTAAACCTAGCAAAGTGGCCAAGGTGGATGAAGTAATGACAAGCTCGTGACCACGAACAGTGATTGTAATCTCAGTGAAGTCATCATCGCCCTTTGGTGTGATATTAGCATAGAATTCTTTCACCAATTCGGGGTAGTAGTCACCTCGAATGTTCACCATTTGTGCCTAACCAAAAGGTTTAAAAATAGCATGCAAGTGGAACCGTTCCTCCACATCTCCACCAAAAATGCATGGTCTTTATTCTTTGTATACTACGCTTCATTCTTTTTGTTAGTGAAACGATTCCGGACGGTTTGGGAGCGCGTTGACATTGCCTACATAACCAAGCACCAAAACAACCAAAAATGAGTCTATGACAATGCAACTATGAATCTAAAACTACACAATCACAATTAGTTGCAAAGGTGACATGGAATTATCAAACAATGCACCAAAACTACACCAATTAAGCTAACAACAAATTAGAACTAAAAATAGCTCTATATGCTAAAATGTGCATGCATTAGACCTAAAACTAGAAGCACATGCCAAACTAGTGCAAACTAGGCACTTACAAGACCCTTAAAATGCACTAGAATTTCTAAAATTTACTATTACATGCATAGGCAAAAACAATAAGCAAAAGAGACCCCTATACATGCATAAATACCATATAAAACATAAAAAAATGGCATGAGCAACAAGGTAGCACAATTGCCTAATCAAACATGCAAAATGATGTAGGAATTAAGCCAAAACCAACCCAAACCAAGGGCACATGAAAAGAATGCCAAAACAGCCCCATATACATGCATAAACTATTCTAGAAAGTGAGCTAGGCATTTCATCAAACACCTAGAGTGCATATGAACAAAGCTTATGCATATATCACAATTAGAATCACCAATTCCACCAAAATTCACTTCTAAAGCATAAACAATCACCCAACACCAAATATCCTCAAAATCAAATCACAATTTCATCAATTAACAATCAAAATCATAAGAACAAAATAAACAATATAAATAAAAGAACATGGAACTAAGAAATAAAGAAACAAGCAAAAATATATACATGTATATACAAGAAATAACCAAAAACATAATCCTACACTATAAAGATAAGAATTAAGAAAATTAAATTTCTAATTAATGAAATTGGGATTTAGGACTTACCTTAACTTCCACCAAAGCAATTAAAACTTGGAACAGTAATTGCAAAGTTGAAAATATTCTTCAAACCAAGTTTAATGCATCCAAATGTAGTAGGAAATCAAAGGAAACCAAGTAGAATCAATGGGTAAAGGTCAAAATGAGAAAGCAAGAAGTGAAGAAGAAAAGAAAATAAAATGAAGGGGAGAGGGAGGGCTGTTTGTGCAACATAAAGGGAAGGGAACCAGCCGGTTGAACCGGTTCGGTTCGAACTGGACGATTTTCTGCATATTTTTTTTTCAAAAATTAAACAAAATTACACCATAATTTTATATAGAAAAATTAAACAATTTAAAAACTAAAACATTGAAAAACCATTAAATAGAATGAATTAAACAAGAAAAACAAGCAAACAACTAAACAACTAAAACTTAAAATTCAAAATTAACTATCCCCTCAAGCTTAACAAAAATTCAATTCTAAACATTAAAAGCTTGATAACAAAATTGGGGAAACAAGAAAAATTAACAAAAAATCAAAACAAAACAAAACAACTAAAAACACAAAGAACCTAAACACTAAGGATAAAAGCCAAAGAATATGATGAAGATGAATCGGCTTAAGGAAAATGGATAGGGAGTGCAGAAAAACTAATTGGAATCAGAGGAATCCGTCTCCACTTCAATGAAACACTTGGCATTAGTAGAATAGCGACGTCCTTTCCCAAATTCAACCGAATTGCTTGCATGCCTCATATTCTTTGACCTTTTACGCTTCTTGTTCTCAATTGGCATGCTAGTTGCATCATCACTCTCCTCTTAAGGTTGTGGACGCTCGTTGAATGCCTCAACTCTAGCCCGATTGTTCATGAAATGCGGATTTCTCATCTCTTCCCTTTGTTCACGAGTCACTCCCTAAATATCCCTCATCTTTTCAATCATAGCCAATGATTTCCTTGCTTGCTTCAATTGATCATCCTCATCACGTTTTGGATTAATAAGAGGGAATGGAGATGGTTGAGAAAAAGCAATGTCCATGAGAAAATTAAAGGTCTTACCATCGTAGGAGGAAGTTTCGCTTCGGTCACTCTCCGTAGAGCTAGTACTCTAATCATTATAGAAATTTTCCAAGTCAACAAGGAGGTTAGAGATGAAAGGTGAAGAAAATTCCTTACCTAAACCTTCAACCATAAGCTTGCTATGAGGCACCTTAGGCAATGGAGGTTGCCCTCTAGGTTTCCTAACAAATTTTTGAAGTTCCCTCTTAGTATTCTCAAGGTGTGCTTGCATCCTTTCATGGCGCTCTAATTCCACAATCTTTTCCAAGCTTAAAAACTTTTCATGTGGCTCATGGAAAGCACAATTCCATGCTCTAATGGCGATCCTTTGTGCTAAAGTTTTAGCATAGGGAAGAGTAGGGGGTTGATTAGGTGGAATAGGCATTGGTTTTCCATACGGGTATGGAGAATGCAAAGTTCTAGGCAAGGAGGAAGAAGAAACCTTTCTAACCATGATAACAAAGAAAAACAAAGAGAATAATGTGCAGGAATTTTTTTATGTAGAATGAAGAAAATAGCTCTCTAATGCTTTATTTATAGGCATCAAAACCCAAATCCTACAACTCTAGGAAACCCTAATCCTAGTAATGCAAGGAAAAGCTCAACTTATCAAATAAGCAAAACAACTAATCATATAAGCAACTCCTTTTATCACTAGGAAAAATAAATAAACACAAATCCATATAGAGTTAAGAACTTCCCTTTTATTGTAGCTTTTTCCCAAAATTCCCATAATATCCTTGTGTCCTTAGAATTCCCTATAAAAACAAAACAAAAACAAACAATATTAATTAAAAACAAAAATAAAAAAATTCAAAATTAAATTTCTTTTTTTCAAAAATTAGAAATAAAATTAAAAAATACAACAAAAACCAATGAACTACTTAACTAACATTACACTACAAAATAAAAGGAATTCAAAATACAAATAAAATAAATAAAAGACATGAAAAGTAGAAATGTAGGTTGTCCTCCCCACTAGGGCTTTGTTTAACGTCTAAAGCTAGATGTAGTGATGCTTCAATTGCTTGCAAGGAAGGTTTGGGCGGCGTAGTATGCTTTCAACCGTTGCCCATTTACTGTAAACAGACGTTGTTCATTGCCAACAAGCTCAAAAGCACCATTGCCAAACACCTTTGTGACTTTGAAAGGTCCAGACCACCTAGGACGCAATTTCCCTAGAAAGAGCTTGTACCTTGAGTTAAATAGCAACACTTGTTGCCCAACATGAAAGTCTTTCCTAATCACATTCTTATCATGCCATGCCTTAGTTCTCTCTTTGTAAAGTCGAGCACTATCATAAGATTCACGGTGGATTTCATCCAATTAGTTCAAATCAAATAACCTCTTTTCACCTACTATTTTCAAATCAAAGTTCAACTTCTTAATTGCCCAAAACGCACGATGCTCCAACTCAACAGGCAAGTGACATGCTTTGCCATAAACAAGATGATATGGAGACATACCAATGGGCGTCTTAAAGCCGATGTGATACGCCCACAAGGCATCATCAAGCTTTAATGACCAATCCTTGCCCGAAGAATTAATCATCTTTTGCAGGATTTGCTTGATCTTCTTATTCAAAGCTTCGACTTGCTCGCTAGATTGGGGATGATATGGTGTCCTTGTCTTGAATTTACATCCACATTTCTCCAACAGGGCTCTAAATTGATGATTTTGGAAGTGAACTCCATTGTCACTCAAAATCGCTCGAGGAACTCCAAACCTCGAAAAGATGTTTTTTTTAACAAACCTCACTACATCTTTTCCCTTGTTAGCAGGAAGAGCAACTGCTTCCACCCATTTGGACACATAATCAACCACCACAAGAATGTATTGGTTTCCAAACGAAGATGGAAACGGACCCATGAAATCAAGTCCCCATACATCAAAAATCTCAACCTCCAAGATCGGCTTTTGCAACATCTCTTGCTTCATCCCTCTGTTTCCCATTCGTTGACATTGATCACAAGTGGCAAAAAAAGCTCTTGTATCCTTGAACATAGTTGGCCAGTAAAACCCACATTATAGAATCTTTATGACCGTGTGTTCTGCGCTATGATGTCCACCAGCCGGTTCAGAATGGCAATGTTGAATGACACTTGGGACCTCAACTTCTGGCATACAACGTCAGATGATGCCATCTGGACACCTCTTGAGTAACAAGGGATCATCCCATAAAAAGTCTTTCAAAGAAGCAAAGAAGTGCTTCTTTTGCTGTGAAGTATAATCATGAGGTAAGGTATTAGAACACAAATAATTGACAATATCAGCATACCAAGGCCGATCAACCTTATCAACATTCCATAATGACTCATCAGGAAAGAATTCATTAATGGGTAAGGTTACTTCCCTCTCTGACTGCATTTTTGACAAGTGATCCACCATCGTGTTCTCTATTCCTTTCTTGTCCTTGATTTCCAAATCAAATTCTTGTAGTACCAAGATCCATCTAATCAATCGCGGCTTGGCATCCTTCTTTGCTAGCAAATACTTCAACACCGAATGGTCAGTGAAAACTGTTGTTTTAGAACCTACAAGATAAGATCAAAATTTATCAAAAGTAAAGACAACAACTAACAATTCTTTTTCAGTAGTTGCATAATTTAATTGAGCATCATTAAGTAACTTGCTAGCATAATAAATAACATGCAACTTTCCTTCTTTACGTTGTCCCAACATGGCTCCTACAGCGTAGTCACTAGCATCACACATCAACTCGAAAGGTAGCTCCTAATTTGATGAAGTAATGATAGGCGCCGAAACTAGCTCCTTCTTCAATCTCTCAAAAGCTTTGACACAATCATCATCCATCTTGAAAGGAACATCCTTTCCCAATAAGGCACATAAGGGATGACTAATCTTAGAGAAATTCTTAATGAATCTCTCATAGAAACCCGCATGTCCAAGAAAACTTCTAATATCCTTGACAGATATAGGAATGGGAAGCTTCTCAATTGCTTCAATCTTTGTATGATCAACCTCAATACCCTTTTCAGAAATCTTGTGTCCCAAGACTATACCTCACGAACCATAAAGTGACATTTCTTCCAATTGAGTGCCAAGTTAGCTTCCTACATCGAGCTAACACCTTCTCCAAATTTGCCAAACAAGTATCAAAAGAGTTGCCAAAAACACTAAAGTCATCCATAAAGATCTCGATAATGTCTTCGACCATATTAGAGAAGATAGCCATCAAACACCTTTGAAAAGTCACGGGGGCATTACATAATCCAAATGGCATGCGTCGGAATGCAAATGTGCCATAAGGACATGTAAATGTAGTCTTCTCTTGATTCAACGGGTCAATGGGGATTTGGTTGTAACCCGAATAGCCATCCAAGAAATAATAGAATTTATAACCCATGAGATGCTCTAACATTTGATCAATGAATGGTAGAGGAAAGTGATCCTTGCGAGTTGCTGAATTGAGCTTCCTATAGTCAATTCATACACACCAATCATTAACCGTTCGCATGGCAATCACCTCATTCTTTTCATTAGTAACCACCGTCATGCCTCCCTTCTTTGGCATCACTTGCACTGGACTAACCCACTTGCTATCAGAGATGGCATAAATGATTCCAGCGTCAAGCAACTTAATCACCTCAGCCTTGACCACCTCCTTCATGTTTGGATTAAGGCGTCTTTGTGGTTGCACGGTCAGTTTGTGATCCAGCTGTATAAGAATTTTATGAGTACAAAAGGTTGGATTAATGCCTCTTATATCACCCAAAGATCGAGCAAGTACCTTGGGGTACTTCCATAAAAGCTTGATAACTTTCTGCTCCTCAAGCTTTGTCAAATCGGACCACACAATGACTGGCAAGGTCTCTTCCTTATCTAGAAACAAATACTTCAAATGAGAAGGCAAAGGTTCAAGTTCTTGCTTGGAAGATGTTGTACGTTTATCCTCCTTGGGAGTTCGATCAAAAGGTTCAAATCTCTCCCTACAAACAAATCCTTGCCCTTCTAGGTATTGAGCTTGAGCCTTAAGCTCCTCATCATCATCTTGCATGTCAGAACTCAATTGTAAACAAGTTTCTAGATGATCATTAGATGTTTCCTTATCACATTGCTATTCTAATAAAGGTTTAATCACATCAACCATAAAACAAGCATCTAAATCTTCTATGGAATCAAAATGTCTAACAACTTTCAATACATCAAATTCTTCTTTAGCATTACCCAATTGCAAAGTTAATTTGCCATTTTTCACATCAATTAAAGGACCAGCAATAGCTAAGAATGGACGTCCTAGAATAATAGGTACATCTATGTTCTCACCAATATCCATAACCAAGAAATCAATGGGAAAGTAAAATTTACCGACTTTAACAAGAACATCCTCAATGATTCCTTCAGCATACTTCATCAATCTATCAGCTAGTTGCAATGACACCCTTGTTGGCTTCAAATCACCAATCTTAAAAGTCCTAAACAAAGACAAAGGCATCAAGTTAATGCTAGCACCCAAATCACACAAACACTTATCAATAGTAAAAGAACCAATATTACACGGAATCGTAAAACTCCCTGGGTCTTTCATCTTTGTAGGTAGCATGGAATGATTCTGGATTATGGCATTGCATTCTTCAGTTAAAGCTACAGTAGCTTTCTCCTCAAACTTTTTCTTCCTACTCACAATTTCCTTCAATTACTTTGCATAAGAAGGGATTTGAGCAATGGCTTCAGTGAAAGGGTTGTTGATTTGAATCTTCTTAAACATCTCCAAGAATTTATTGAAGTTCTCCTCATCTTCCCTCTTCTTTAGCCTTTGAGGAAAAGGAACAGGTGGTATAACAGGAGTAGTAACTACGTCATTCTCCCTAGGTTGCTCAACTTGCACGCTTGGCTCCTTGTCATTTTCCTTAGGTGGTGCCAAGTCTCCTTCTTTGTCACCTTGCTTTGTTGCATATGGTTCATCTAACGCCTTGCCACTTCTCAATTGAATAGCCATCACCGTCTCCTTAGGATTTACAACCGTATTGCTAGGCAAAGCACCTTGAGGTCTGTTTTGTAATTTCTTAGCTAGTTGTCCAACTTGTCGCTCAAGATTTTGAATTGTAACTCCTTATTGCTTCACAATAGTGTCTTGATTCGCATGTTTTTAAGCACCATATCTTCAAAAGAAGGCTTGGCTTGTTGTTGTTGAGGTTGTTGCACTTGTTGTTGAGGCGACATTTGTTGATATGGAGGTTGGTATGGTTGCCTTAGTAAGAATCTCGGAGCTCCTTGTAAGGTTGACTAGGGTTATTTGAATCCTTTCAAGCAAAGTTGGGGTGGTTGCGCCATCCTAGATTATAAATATTAGAATACGGATCATTCCTAGGTTGACGGTTTCCATAATTGCCCACATAATTTGCCTCCTCTCCATTCTGATTTCCATCATAAGTGCATTTGGCAGATGCATGCCTAAGTTGATCATAGAAGTAGCAAGCTTCATTTATAGGAGGATTAGGTTGACTTGGCTCTCAAGCCAACAACATTTTCACATGCTTAGTGAGATCAGCCACATGATTAAGCACTTCAGAAGCTGACTGATCACTAGAACGATTCCTCCTATTTCTTTCAGCTTTCATTTGTGAGTTGGTAGCGAGCATTTTGAAGATATCCCACATCTCCTCAGAAGTTTTCTCACCCATACCAATACCGAAATGAGTGTCCACCAAATTTTGCCTATTATCACTCAATCCATCATAAAATAATGTCACCAAAAGATTAGTGGGGTATTGGTGATGTGGACATTGAGTAAGATAACCTTGGAATCTATCCTAAGCTTCATGGAAAAGTTCACCATCATTTTGGCAGAAAGTGATGATCTTTGTTCGTAGCTTCGTAGTCTTGCCCTGTGAATAGTATTTGGTGATGAACTTCATGTAGACATCATCCCAAGTCCTCATAGAACCTTCAGGCAAGTTCATGAACCAAATTTTGGCTCTATCCTTCAATGCCAGAGGAATGCATATCATCCATAGCTCAAGTTCTGGAACACCATTCAAAGGAAAAGTAGCAATGACGTTGCAGAATTCCCTCATAAAAGCTAATGCATCCTCGGATAGTAGACCATGGAAGTGTGGAATCATGTTGAATTGAAGAGTTTTCAAGTCATAATTCCTAGCAGCAGCACTCAAAACAATGCATGAAAGGGATGCACTAATAACAGGACATTAAATATCGTGAAGATAGGCCCTATTATCACCATTCCCTTGTGGTGGAACTCGTGGATTTCCTTGCGGTAGAGCAAACCTAGGTTGCTGTCCATCTTGTTGTGAAGGACGTTGAATATTGACAATGGGAAGTAGTGGATCAACGACTACTTCGATGGGTGGATTAGAAGCACCATTGACAGCATTGTTTCCATTGTTACCATTAGCACCATTGTTACCACCGTTGTTTGCATCTTCCACCTGTGGCTCAAAGTTGGGTGGCAACCCATAAGGTGGGTCTACTTGATTCCTTGATTGACTCATCTTAAACAATTCTAATCTTTCTTCGATTCCGCTAGCTAAGTTCTTTCGATGAGTTACTGAACGATTAGCTCAGCACGTGCATTCGATCTTAGGATTCAAAGGTTCTAACTTGAATGAATCAAATTTCTTTAATTGACTTTGAGTTATCATGAACTACTTGAAAAACCAACATAAATCCAAAATTTAGTAACTAAAAAGAAAAGAATAAATATACAGTACGTAATCGAAAAAACAACACTCCGTTGTCCCCGGCAACGGCGCCAAAAACTTGACAGGCTTCCGCAAGTGCACGAAATACCTGTAGTATATACTCGAAGTACGAGGTCGAATCCACAGGGACAAACGTGGAAATCTTTCGATTATAGGTACAATTGACAAGAAAGAAAAATGAAAATCCTTGAGTTGATTTTGAAATCGCTTTAAAACTAATCAAACAAGAAATTAAAAACAAATAATTAAACTCAATAACAAAATTAATTAAAATTAAGGAATAACCAATAAAATGAGCACTAGAGTTTCGGATTTCATCTAGAAGAAGCAAGCAATTAACAATGTAAATTCACTCAAGCAAGACTTTTCGAAAATGTTTTAATCCTCCGTCGAGGTAGAAAAATGTATTTGATTCAATCAACTATGCTAATCCATCAATGCACACTGATTGACAACCAAATTCGTTAAGTAATCCTTTAATTCAAGTTAGGTTAATTACCGTGTCCGTTTTAACATCTAACAAGCTCAATTCTCAATTCCGGGTTACAACAATCCATCGATTCAGTCATAAACCCTAACAAACATATATCCAGGTGGCCAATCAAGAAGTATGTTAATGAAGCTGTAACATCCTCATACATTATTACCTGCATTAGTGATTAATTAGTGTCATTAGTGTGTCATTAGTATGGTTAATTTTTATTAATTGTGCATCATTAAGCATTTTTGTGTGTAGGAGGGGTATAAGTGTTGAAAAGATTAGTTTTGAGGTGATTTTTATAGTAGATA
>CANYLF011333359.1:0-12548 GCA_948193215.1 Bocquillonia castaneifolia | reverse complement strand
TTTTACTAGGGAAGGGATGGTGGCCATAGCATTGTAATGCCCGATTCTGCTATACTTAATGAACTGCTAAGCAAGTGAGTTCAATGAAAACAACAGCTTCCTTCCACAGGAAACCTGTTTTTTTTTAATTGACAGAGAGAGATTCGCACCTATGATTCACGGAAGATTATAAATATCTCTAATACAATATTATGCCTATCTAGCTCGGGACAATTATATTATGTCCACTTGATGAATTATAAACATCTATACCATTGGATTATACTGCGGCCGGGGAGTTCGGAAGAAATCATCCTCATATTTGTCGTAGTCGGATGATTAGGCTTCAATTTCATGCAAGGCAAAAACCATTCCTAAAGTAGCCACACAATAATAGTCAAAAACAGAAGATATTTTTTAAGTAGAAACTTCTTTTTTCTTTTTTGAACCTCCTTTTAAGTAGAAACTGCTTTGTAATTATGCCAGCATTGAACATATAATGTGACCCAAACAAAAACAAAAGAGGCTCTCCAAATCACGAACTTAATCCATCGCCACTTTATCTATAAATGAAGGTATGTGCTGGTAGCAACTTAACTGGTCCAGCCTTCCCATGCTTGATTTTTTTTTGAATTGGAGCAACAAAATCACCTATCTTACCAAACATTCCGAAAGTTACAATGAGTAAAATGTGCCCTAGATACTTTAGGGAACTTGCTTATTTTTATGTACATGCATCAATTGCACTTGAACCGCAAACAAATAATGGTTAATCATTTTGAGTTTTATATTACAAGTATATCAATTAGTAGTTCAGAAAATTGTGATTTGCCGCATGCTGAATTTTGGAGGATTTTCCTTTTTCTCGACCCATGATTCGGCACATCCCGAATTTCCAGAAATAGGAGGAATGGAATGGAAGATCGACCCTGAGTCGAAGGTTTTAAAGGTTACAGCCGAACTCTGCCTCCTGTCCAAACATGATGAATATGTTTGCAAAACAGAACTTTCAATTCCCCATTGCAAACCTCCTCCCAGTGATCTTAAAACTACTTTTTTTTTTTAAAAAAAAAAAAAAAGGGAACGGGCACTATAACAATGGCTATAATATAACTGAGATTTTCTTTCTTTCTGTCGAGTATTAATGGTCACAGAGTATAGGATAGGATGATACAGAAGGCTGGAATACACAGTTGTGATAATTTTCCTTTTTTTTTTTTTTTGGTTTCAAAAATGGATCCTAACCTCATGTATTAAATACACCTTTTGCCTAGACAAAATTCCCACCAGGAAGACTCCTATAAAACAGGAACACTTCCGTTTGGTTGCTGAATTGTTCCCAGTGATTGTCCTGCAAAACCAAATTCAAAACCTTGTAGATAACTTAATTTCCACACTAAAATGACTTTCATATACAAAAGTAAGGATCTTAAAACCAACATAAAACAAAATAGCACAGTACCTGTGTTGCCAGCAAAAGAATAAGGTTTTGGAAGATATTTGTTTCTGAGTAATCCAACAGGAGCCGTCTGAGACATTACAATGTTATCAACGGGAAACTGACTAGGAAAGTTGGAGGCTTGTATGGATATCCCTGATTTATCCAAGCACACTTCTGAGCTTTGTGCAAGAATTTGGTCAGGATTATGCGCACAAGATTCTCTCTGTTTCAAAAAGATAATAGTTAAGTCATTATCTACTAGTCAAACAGTGTGTGCAACCAGACCAGGAAAAAAGAAATGCATAGATTAGAAGGATACAGGATAAGCACTGGTTTGTTTAAATTATATAACCCCAACAAAATTATCTACATAACTAGGCACGAAAAGTAGCCTCAAGTGCAAGAACTTCCAAAAAGAACGGAGATGGCATAGCCATTTGTAAGTTTGACACCATCAATAGCGATCAAGGGATAAAATATTAACAAGGACTTGTACAATTATAACCATTAATTTTATCAATCAAAAAAATCTTATCAGGTTCACATAAAGAAGAGTGGAATTCTTAGCATCTCTTCATAGTTTTTAAGTTGAGACACATTGCAATTTCTCACCTAAAAAAGCCCCCTTAGAAACAGAGGTAAGAATTAATAGGCACAAACCTTCTTGTTGAATGGGTCATCAGCTAGCTCATGTGAACACCCCTGAGAGGATGAGGGTTGTAACTGAATTGTGCTTCCATGTGATACTTCTGGGCTCATGATATTGCTGCTACGTCCATTCGCCGATGCTGCATGGTACATGTGAGCAATTGCTGAACGAAGGCGATTGTTCCTCTGAGAGTAATAAACTTTTGTAGCAAGTGGAACTGGAACAACTAATTTGACTGCATTAATTATTATTATTAAGTACTATCAAGAATAAAGAAAGAAAGCATTCAAAGTCAAGAACCAAAATTAGAAGATCCAAGACAATATTTCAAAATTGTTAATAAGTTGTTTTTATCTTACGGATTAATAATTTATATGCCATTTTTTTCTTCACTTCCATGATTGTTGGATTTAATTTCATAACTAAATAATAGCAACACAAAATTGGAAAAAGATAAAATGAAAGCTGCCTGTCTGAGCTCACTATAAGATGGGCTATATCCAATAAGCTTGTAAGCTAAATATGGGACTGCAAATCATTTTGAATGAGAAAAAAGATTTGAACTTCATATTTATTTACATATTTCAGTATTCTTTTCTTCTTTTCCAGAGAGGAAGGAGAACATGTTGGGAATCAGGTCTCATGAAACCAAATCTTAGACTCATAACAGAATGGAAAGAAGAAAGGTAATTAAATTTAAGGTGGACGTGCAATGCTCAAGCAGAATCTGTGAGGTTATAATGTGTGTGCGTGATAGAGAGAGAGTATACGAAGAGACAAGAGAAATATGTATAAATTTAAAATCAATCTAGCCTTACAAGGAAGTGTATCCTGAGTGTTTGTATTCCTTGTTAGGCCAGAAGCTGCTTCAGGATCATTTGATGGTGATAGATGCTGGCTTAATAAGCTACAAGAACAAAAGAAGGACATGTATGGTGAGCATCTAAAATAGAGAATGATTCCATAACCATATGGGCTTATATTGTGCTCAACACTTAGGAAGGATTCTAAATAGTAAATGTTCAAAAATTACCATACTCCATTACGCAAAAAAAGATGAAACTCTTCCCTAATTTGCAGATTTGAACATTTTGAGTGGCACAGCAGAAGTAACAAACTAATGCATATTATCTATGGCTAATAGCTTCATTTTCATCAACACGCAAAGATATGTGATATGGCAAATTTGAAAATCACTCCATAGCCACTAAAACCATTTTCCTGTTAAGTTGCAAACAAATTCAAATGCACATATTCTCCGCAGCCAGCAGGATATTCCTAATAAAGAAAAGTCTATATGTACAATACGAATGTACAAAGGAGGGATGAACACAATGAGAACACCAGCACAGAACATACATTCAAATTCTTATAACAAGGTGTAGATACCTGAAAATACGTGGACAAACATAATTTAAAGCAGTCACATTGCGTTAAAAACCAAGAAAGCGTACAGTTTAGAGCGTTTTGTTGGAGGCGGCAGTACACAGGACGAGTGATTTGTATTCTCAGGACTCACTCCTTTACCATCCATCACAGAAGACACAATACAAACTGGATTTCCTAACACAAGGAAAGTAAAGAATCAAGATAAATTCAAAAAAAAATTCTTTTGAAAATACAAGCTTTTCTGTAGAGGTTACAAATTTACAACATATGTGATCTTCTCACCCAACAAAAGAAAATGCGCAAAAAAGTGAATGCAACTCACTTCAATTGAATAAGATCAATATCCCTACCATTATGAGTTCCCCACTTGACATTTCATAAATTTCTATGAAAAGCTCGTGCTTATTAAGCCTATCAGAAAACAATATAAAATATCACAACAATCATTTGAACATACCTCAGAGAGATCCAACTACTGAAGAAAAGGTGCTCTCCAAAATAAATAAAGTTCCCTGTATTTCTCATGAAGTGCAATGTCTAATGGTGGCACCTAGAGAAATGCCTATCACTACCAAGAGATATTAAGGCCAAGTTAAGACCCAACTCGCTGACAATTTATATCAACCAAAAGACACTCTCACAATCATAAATAAATCTAAACTAACTATAGATCAGTAAAGATACCAAAGTCAACATAGCTGAGGATAAGGAACAGAACAAAGAACTTTATATAATCCGACCTCCACTCAATAATAGTTGTCCATTTTCATTTCTTTCCTTGTTCCATTTTAATTGTCCATTTACAAAATCAAGGGTATATTAATTATTTTTTTCCATATCTACCCTTAGTACTTGTTTCCAAGGTTTATCAAATGCACTAGCACAGTAATTATGATTTTATAAAAGGTAAACCTGTCCATTTATACAAGATTTTACTGAAAGTAAGTAATATTTAATGGTTTCTTAAACGGTGTGAAAAGGTAAAGTGGGCAAATATTACAGAACAAAGGTAGTAATTGGTTTTTAATATGGAAATGGACAGACTCAAGAGAGATAGAGACTGAAGAGTGAAAGACTTACTCTTTGCATCCATGGAGAAAGAAGATGGCAATCTAGGTTGCCCATCCAACTGCGATTCTAATGCAGCTGTATAATCTGCATCTGTAGATACAGACCTCTCTGGCTGTGCGATTGGGGTAGCTTGGTCTAGGGTATGTTAAGAACTATAAAGAAAATGTCATCATGATCAATAACTAGTGAATATAAAAGAGAAGGAAACACAATTAGCACCTTTCATTTAAAATGATATGCAAAGCTCAAAACATCAAAAGATATTCCAATATTTAACTTGAAACACTGGCAAAAACCAATTCTATAGCTCTTCGAAAAAAGTGTCAGTTTGCTTCAAAAGAATACTGACATTTTAACAAAGCATATATCTTAGCTTAATGAACAAAAACCTTGAAGTCAAAAATAAATTGTACAAGAAAAAGAGAAGGATACTCAAATATGTACTTAATAACTTTTTCCTCTCCTTCCTTGGAGGCTTCCTGTGCCCAATACTACCATCAAGCTCCAATGTTGTTTCTTCTGCAGATCTTAAGGACCTACAAAGTTCTGAAAAAATAAGGGGGAAAGAGAAACAAGAAAATAGCCAACTCAGAGCAGTACTAGCAACACTGAACTTCAAGAGCTAGCAAAACTAGGCAAGCAATAGATCAACCAAGCACCAAATATCTGCAATATTACACACGTATTCAACCCCAAAAAATACGTGCATGCTTAACTGTATTCAAGATTGGACAAAGCCAATAGTAGCACCATCTGAAATTCCATCAATTTCTACATCAGGCAGAAAGTTAAAATCCCTCTTGTCAAATGCTTATCTAATGAAGACTAAAAATTAAACCCATCGAAGCATTCATTGTCAGTTAACCAATTATGCATCATATTTCATTCATTAAAGTTAAACCCAAATGATCTCTCAATAGCATAAAGAGCACAAGTTGAATTTATGACGTTTGGTAATAAAAGTAACTCAAAGCATCTCAGCTCCCAGTGACCCTGCATTTGCATGGTTTCACTATAATTAATTTCCCATTCACAATAAGAACCAAGGTTCTTGTAAAGGAGATTATCAGGATGTATTGTCAACAATGTGTAGATGCCAAGAATGATAAAAGCAAAGATAAATGGGATTATTGACTCTGATGTTTGGCTGTTGGTGCTTTGTTATTCTCCTCCAAGATACTGGTATAATGTGAATAATATGGTCCAATAGAACATATGATAGATAATGGTACCAGGGACCAACATAGAAATAAGGAGAAAACATATATCGTCCTAATAATGCATACAACTCATCCGAATATTTCTCCACAAATTTTTTTAATAAGTTCATAATAATGAATGAACATTCATGTAAACATCAATTGCCACACAACAAGAAGGGTTCAAAAGAAAAGGGAAAAAGAAGAGAAGGGGGAAAAGAAAAAAGAAACCTGTATGAGTTACGAAGTGACTGGTCATCACTGGTTTCTTGCAAGCATTGCAGCACACCTTCACCATGACATTACACAATAAGATAAGTTATGTGAAAATAGATGTTCATTCATGTAGTTTCATTAAGAGAAATAAAATTACATTTAATATCCTCATACAGAACAAGTTATCACTAAAAGCAATTACAGTACTCCAAAGTTAAGAAAACATCTAGCCAATAGCTATTGTTCATTTAGGTAAAGAAATGAGCTTCAA
The DNA here is from genome assembly GCA_948193215.1 of Bocquillonia castaneifolia. Lineage (NCBI taxonomy): Eukaryota > Viridiplantae > Streptophyta > Magnoliopsida > Malpighiales > Euphorbiaceae > Bocquillonia > Bocquillonia castaneifolia. The sequence goes on along the minus strand of CANYLF011333359.1, from coordinate 6,333 downwards.
AGGCTAAAGGGAAGCTTCACCATGCAATGAAGGTAGTTCCAATTTAATACCCAAGAAAAACTTCACTTCACTCTGTTAACTTCTAAGAGCAGCCTAAAAGGCATATAAGGTATGAGTCATCACATAAATACTCATAATCAGGTTACAAAGCATATTCTTAACTATGAATTGTTTGACCAACAGATGCTGCATGGTGATCAGAGATCTTCACTTCATATAGTATAATCATTCTCTCTCCACCTTACCTAAATAATCATCATAAATACGTATTAGACAGCTAACTGCATCCAGATTGCTTTAAATTCTCCCATCCATTAGGAGCATTACCAATATCCGGTAAAAATAAAAGGAAAAATAGTCAATTCACCCCACAACTTGTTGCAAGTAAGCTGATCCCAATAAAATTCAATTTTTTACTGTCCAATTGTTTACTCTTTTAATTCATCCCGTTTATCTGGGACTAGGAATGGAGCTGTTAAATCTGATTACAAGATATATCTTTAACGAAGTGAAATTTTGTGCAATAACAGATTAGAGCATCAAAAGTACAGACTAAATTGTGCAGTTAACAATATTTGATATAGTTAACAGGAGAACAGTGAGTAGAATGCATCATAAAGAGTATAGAGAAACTCAATTAAAGTTTACAAATTTTATTCACAAAAACTCAATTAAAGTTTACAAATTTTATCCACATTCTTATCCTTCTATGTGCAGCATAACCCATCATGGAGCTTATTTAAAGGATAATCTATTTTACTCCTAGTTTTTTAACTACCATGATCATAATAATAATAAATTTTGAGAAGAAAAAAGATTAAGGGTCAACAGAGATAAGTTCAACACAAATACTTAGCATAATTGTTAATGTGAAGAAGTTAATAGCATTGTGAACCTCACCAGATCCAAAGGGTCAGTCATAGGTTCCAAGCCATAAACATGCATATCTGCAAAGGAAATCATCAAGCATCTAACACTAAAGAAAATTTTAAAATACTGAACAAAAATCATATGATGCATATGATTAGCTATTAAAAATGCAGTTTTCTTTTGCATCTCAGAGACTGCAAAATTAGACCACTATAATGCTCACATGTCCTTGTAATTAAATTTGTAAATTCTTTTGACAAAGCCACAGAGGCGCACACTCTAATCGTGTCTACAACAAAACCTGAATATTTAACAGCATTCTAATTAAAAGTTACAGCCTTTCCACGAAAGATAAAACACCAAGAGTATTACCTTCTTCATCAAGCAAATTAGCTTCATCAGCCTCATGAAATTCTTTGTAACACTGAGCAACTAATTTTTGTTGACCAACTTCCTCTGCAAAAATTGAGAAACAAAAATGAATCCAAAACTCTTTATTTGGAGTGCCTTTTTTGCAAAATGCATCGCATGATTTCATTTATTTCATAATGCATCCCACCATTCGTTACCTTGAATTAAAGCTAAATGAATTGAGGTCTGGCAGCTACAAATACAACCTTTCCCCTTTCCAAACATGAGAATGGACTTGACAATAATTAAATTCAAGCCAATTCTCGCATTGTTTGACCTTACAAAAACTAACAACTAACGTAAAATTAAATCCATTTTATTGTTTATACCTTGAATAGCTTGTGATAAGCTTCCAGAAGCCAAAAGCCTGGCCATAACCGCCATTCTTCCACTTCCTATTGAGCATACCATTGATACTAGTATCTTTACACTGCCACTAAACAAAAATATAACATCTAATCAGACAGAATACGACTTATCTCCACCTACATTGCCAATAAAACAATCCAAATTTAAAAAGAGAAAGCAAATCAAATCAAACCCTAAAAAGATCGCACTATCTAAAAAAACACATGAAAGTAGATAATCAAGCACAAATCAATCGAAAACGCAATCAACAATTAAATTAAACAAATAAATCAATTAAACTCACCTTTAATCTGTACGAAACAAAAATCTCTTGAAATTAGATAAATTGGCAGATTCGAATCAAATAAAAAAAATTAAGATCGACGAATGCAATGTAGGTTGAAGAGAGAATAGAAACCCTAGAAATTTTTTTAAAAAAAGAGAGAGAGAAGTATTAATCTTTATTTACAAGTTGCTAAACACGGTCCGTTATTGGATTTTTTTTTTTTTTCGCTTTTTCTTTCTTCTTCTTCTCTCTCCTCGCTCACGAAGAAGAGAGAAGAAGGGGTGGCAGATTAGCTAAGGCTAAAAATGGTAATGTGCTTTCCTTTCTTCCCTCTCTCTGTTTATGGGTTTGGATTAGGGTAATTTTCACTAACACCCCGACTTTCTTCTCTCTTCTACCATCGTCCCTAAACTGTTTTTTTTAAAATGACAGTCCCCCAATTTTAAATTTTATAACATAACGGTCACTTAACTTTTAGTTTTATAACGCAAAAGTCCCTGTCATTTCTTTCCATCCCATATGTTAATCAAATTTTACCATTTTACATTTTAATAAATTTATCATATTTTATCATGATTTCCCACTAAACTTTGGACTATTTAAATATTTTTTTTCCATTTTTATGAATTTCTCAATTTTATTCGATTAAAAAATAAAAAAAATAATTTAATGATCTAGACATTTTTATATTTTTTAAAAATTTAAATTGTATTTTTATTGACTCGCATGTAAAATTTCATATCAAAATTAATTATAATGATTTTTTTAGAAAAAAAAATACTAACTACGGGGAATGTCATGTACCAAAAATAGTTTAGAGATGGTGGTGGTGGGAGAGATAATAAAGTTCAGGAACCGTCAATGAAAATTACCCTTTAAATTGCATAACTTAACTTATATAATAAAACCTTTTTTGTCAATAATCAAAACCATTTTATAACCTTTTTTTTAGGAAAAACCATTTTATAACTTTAGATAAAATATACATGTTTCTCCCCTGAAAAAATATATACATGTTTATATAACCTATATAAATACTATACGTTTATTTAAGGGGTGGCCAAAGTTCCAAGGCTCGTAGGTGAGCTCCAACCCCTGGCTGTATATGAACCAAGCTTGTCATGAGCAGTTCGATGTTCGATTCGTTAATAAGTTCAGTTCGAGCTCGTTTATGAATTGAACGAACCAAGTTTGAACTTAATTTTTTATTCGTTTTATTAAATGACCTGGGTTTGAACATGCTTAACTCATTTATATTAGCAAACAGCTCGATTAGGAGTTCATGAGCCTTATTCGTCTAAAATTTCGTGAACAAACTTGTTAAGTGTACATTTATCACATGAATTTACACTTATAAATAAATTATTAAAACTAAATCAATAATATTCATAATTTATATATCTATTTGATAAATCACATAAATTTATCAATAAATATATAAATTATGAATATTTTTTAGTTATTAAAAAATCATTATCATGTTTATAATCATAAATTTCATATTTTAATTTATATACATTATAGCAAGAATATTATTTTCTGAAAATAATTTTATAATGAAAGCATTTTAAATTGATACTTATGAAATAAAAAAAAAAGCTTGATAAAAGCTCAATTCGGTTCGTGACAACTACACGAGCATAGTAATGCTCGGCTCATTTATTAAATGAGCTTAAAACTTGAGCTCGAGCTCGAGCTTGTTGACTAAATTAACCGAACTCAAACATCCCAAAACTCGGTTGGACTCGATTTAATTACAACCCTGCCCTCAACCTCCTCTACCATTCCACTCTTTCTTGATTGGAGCTTTAATCAGGTTGGAAATAAAATTTCTATTTGGTCATTGTATTTCTTTGTGATCCTTTATTCATATTTTACCTTGTTTATATTCAAAACTACTCTGAGTCTCTAATCCAAAAATTTATTTTATTTTATAAATGTAAAAGACAATATTATGTATTAAAATGATATAAAATATAAATAGATAAAAAGACGTTATTAAAAAATCATTAATTTTAACTATAGAAATTTATTTGGTTTTCGTATATATCTAAAAATTAATTATTAATTTGCAAAGAAGAAGTATTTTATAATAATCCATTACGAGGGTTAAAAAAATTACACACAAGGTAATGAATTTTCACAATAATTTTTAAATGTTGAAAACTATTTTTTAATTGGAATTGATGAAATTCAAATATAAGACTTTCAAATGTTTTCACCATTAAAATAATTTTGAGGAGATTTCACAAGTCATTGGTTTAAATTTCATTTGTATATCTGTGATTAATATATTTTATATTATAGGATTTATCTAATATGAAAAAGAAGTATGCTTTTAGTGTCATAAATAATGTGTTATTTACTGACAATATAATACCTTAAAAAGGGATATTCTATACTTATTTTATAATTTTTTTATCAAAAAAGAAAACTGATATTAATCATTAAATCATGGGATTATACATCAGCATCATATCAAATGCTATTGAGCTTTTCACTCGGTCAGATATAGAACAAGCAGCCTTAATTAGCAACTATATTCGCTGATCGAAAAAAACAACAAGATATTTTAAAAGTAACTCTAAACAAAATAAAACAGATCTATAATAAATCAATAGAACATTCATCATACTGACAATTGAATGAAAAGTGATATTATCTTTTTTTTTTAATAATGACAATCAATTAAGTGACAATTATTTTATAGAAAAGTAAAGTAGACCTATTTTTTTATAAAAAAAAAAACAGTGGGCAAATTCCAATTTTGAATTCAACAAGACCATTATGTTCAGAACACAAAATGTTGGCCAGACTTCATTAATATGAGATATCCTAGGTCTTGGCCCTTGGGCACATGAGAACAACTGTGAGTATTCCCCAAGTAGACATGGTGCCCCAAGCTCCGGACCTTCAGGCAAAGAAAAGCTCTAATGGGCTTAAATTCTATCCACAAGATAATAAACTTAAGGAAAATTCTATGTAAAACTTGTAACTGCTGTAAGATTAAAATATATAGAAGGCAAAAGGTATATTTTCATCCCTAAACTTTAACAGTTTTATTTGATATGCCCCTAAATTTTATTTTTAATTTATCAAACCCTCAAACTTACATTATTTATAACATTTAAACACTTTTTACCACATGTCAGGTGCATATAATTCTACACCAGTATGTTTTTTTACTACATGTGCAGGTGTCACTTGACAAAAAAAATGTTTAAATGTTATGAAAAATATAAATTGAAGGTTTGATAGATAAAAAGTAAAGTTTAGAGGCATACCATATGCAGTTGTGAAATTTTAGGGGTAAATATGTGTTTTACCTACATAGAATAATTTGATGGTGTTTATTTATAAAGTAAAATTTGTTAAAAGTAAAGTCATCATAGATTGAATCTAAATTTAAAAATATGTAATCACTGTTATATGTTTCCTCTACATTTGCCTTATTTTTTACAAAATAAATTCAAGTAAATGATTATCGCTTACTAAATAGATAATACATTCATAAGATGATACAGAGATAAAAAAAAAAATAAGTAAAAAAACAAAGTAGCATAGAATTTTTAATGATGTGAATAATTAAACAATCTAAAACTAACCTAAATACCATCATTAGTCTACCTTAGTGAAACTACTGGATTTATTTTTATCTCAAAGTTAATTTTTTTGAATGACAAATATCTAGCTGCAATCAGGCAACTTTTCCACATATCAGCACACTGTGTGAAGAAAACTACCCTTTTTTAGCGATTTTGTGTTATACGTCTTTTCCTCATGCTTTGAAGTCATAGAAATATGCTCTCCTCAATTCCATCAAACCTCCCGAGCGTCATCGATAGGCCCGTAAAACTCACTAGGATAAGCGGTATTATTAAACCAGACAAAGCAACAAGCAATGAAACCATCTATTAAATATATAATGGTAGAGAAGTCTCAAATTAAATAGATTTTCAATTTGAGTTAATTAGGCCAATTTCTAGCCTAAATGCTAATGTGACAATTTTATCTCAATTGCAATTTTATCTCTCTTATTTCATACCTTTAATTATATTATATATTTATTATCTATTTTAAAAAGCTATATTTTTTAGTTTGAAATTTATTTCCACTATGACCTAAAATGAGTTACCACCCTATACTATATATTATACCTACAATGTATATAATTATTAATTTTTTAATTAAAAGCTAAAATTTATGTTTTGCCACTCTTTTTTTTCAACGATCATGTAACAAATTTTTATTTATGACAATTATTCTTTTCAAAAAATTCAATTGATTATTTATTAAATAAAATTTTTAAAAATAAATACAATACTTAAGTGGTCTCTACTAATTTAATATTTACCTTACATTTTAACTAAAGTATTATTTTACCCTATGCATATACAACTAAATATGTATAACATATG
>CANYLF011333310.1:0-10126 GCA_948193215.1 Bocquillonia castaneifolia | reverse complement strand
AAAACTCTCTATTCAAGTGGTAACACGTGACATAATGTGTTTAATGACTAGTTGAAAAATTCAACATGTGAAAGTTCGAATTTAATGCATTGAATATTTCAGCAGATTATTAAACACATTCTGACACGTCACTACTTAGTGAACAGTTCACCTAATAATTTATTCACATCATAAAAAACAGTCTCTAGTGATATGACGATTTTATACTCCTAAACTTGTCAAGTCACACCATACAGTCATATCATTGAAATCCTATAAATTTTATTATCATAAAGAGGTTATAACTTAATAGAGTTTTGTCGCATTATCTTAATTATTATAATAACTTATAAAAAATATGTACTACTTTTAACTAATTAATTATTAAAATATCTAAAATTAAAATTTACAAAATCATTTGCCAGGAATTCTACTATTAATGAATGATATACAAGAGTTTGTTGGGTTATGGGCAAAAAATCCAATTTGATTGAATCAAGGATGTAACGGAAAATTAAAATTTTATCCCTTAACCCACCAAGGATCACATGTGTTTCAAACAAACCGAAGAAAAGGATAAACGAAATTACCTTCGTTAATCGATTCCAATAACTTGTTCAGATCTTTAAGGTGCTGCCTCTATGAAAGACGACCACCCTCTACAAGTATACACATACGAACAAACTAGAAATGAAGGAGTTGAATGCTAGTTCAACTTTGTTTTCTCAAAACAATTTTATGTTCTTACTCTTTCTTTCTCAAAGTGGAGGCTAACTAAAAATGATGTATAGGATAGTATATTTAGATGTTAGGTTTTGGTTAAAAATGAATTCAATCATTATTTATTTAAAACTCCTTTTAAATAATAACAATTTAAATTCTAGTCCCTATCAAATAAGGAATTTATGTTTTAACCAAATCCTATATATATTTTAATTATTTAGATTTCATTAGTCAATTTTATTGGTTTCTTAACTTTGACAATAACCAATAAAGAAATCTAAATAATAACTAATTAGTCATCTATTACAATTTAAATTACGAATATAAATTTTCTCAAATTAAAATTCGAATTTAAATAATAACTAATTAATTGTTATTTGTAATTTAAATAATCTTATTATTTTAAATTATTATAGAGATTAATTCTTTTGCTTTGTAAATTATTGTCCATAAGGCAAATCGAATCTAGACAATAACAAACCATAACCATTCTAGTTCGTTCTTAGTGTGCGACTCTATAGTTCCATTAACGTTGGTAATAGGCCTAAATCACATTTTGAGTCCACAAGTCATATGTGGCCTCTAGCAAGACATTATGATTACCCAAGTTAAATGGAAATCTCATAATCTGAGACAACCTTAATATAGCTCATGACAAAATCCTTTTTGTCTCACGATATCTTAATTGAATATAAGGCATGAATCAAGTCAACCTTATATCATTCAATCTTTAATTTCTCGAAACCCAATTAGACTGACTAAACAAATGATATTGATCTCTATCAATTCATTTGAGTACGACCATGCATTTCTCAGTCTCAATTGTCGAGGGGCCCAGAGATATCTCTCTTATATTAAGAGGGATAAATTCCATCTTAATTACTTATATCTCACTACATGATTCTTATTATGCTCAATCATAATCTTTATAATCATCCGGTTAAAGACAATGTTTGATTATGTCAAAACATAATAATCCTCATGTTGAGAACCATAGTAATTTCAGGTATAAGGATTTAATGACACAACTATTAGAGATTAACTTATGACTTTGATCCATGCAATAATTTCAAAGTGAGATGGTCCAATATTTATTCTCAACAAATACATATGAATTTTATTTGTATCTCATACCCATATTCATATCATGAATATCAATCAAACTTCATACTAAATATAGAGCATCAAGAAATTGAAAATGAGAAATGGTCTATTGTTATTTTTTTTGAGTAAGAATTTTCCATTTTTTTTTATCAACAACACAAAATATGTAAAAGAAGGAAAGCAATAGGCAGTAACTAAAACACTGTAAGTGAAACGTGTCCTAAAACATGCTTCCTCCACGTAACCATCAATTAAATATAAGTGACACATCTTAAATCAATACCATCTCCACGTACCTATCTATAATGTTAGATACTTGCAATCAACAGTCTCATTTCAATTCCTTTTATTTTCTTGCAGTCGTTTTATTTGATATACCTTCAATTTGTTTTTGTCATTTGTAATACATGTCCTTCTAATTTAGAAATCATGTATAGTATAATGGATCGGTTAATCAATTCAAGCTCACCCATACAAATAGGGCAGAGCACGTGTCGGGTTGGGTCGTTTCGGTTAGAAATTGACTCAACTCGATCGAGTTCGAGTTAAGTTTTTTAACCACCAAACCGAATCAAAATTAGTTGAGAAACCAAACAAAACAGTTAGATTAATTTCGGTTCGGTCAAGTTTACTTTTTATTTTTAAAATTTTTTATAAATGTTTTAATTTAATTTATTCATTTTTAAATATTTATGCATATATATTTATATATAAATTTAATAGAAATGAATAAATAGATAAATAAATATAGATATATATACATAAATATATATAAATATCAATAAATGTATGTAAATATAAAAATAAAAAAATATACAATTTAGGTTTCAGGTCGGGTCAGTTAAAAATTTCTAAAAACCAAACCATACCCGAAAATCAAGATTTCAATAAATCCTTAAGCAAACTGAACCATTTAAACCATTAAACCAATTCAGTTCGGTTCGATTTAGTTCGGGTTCGGTCGGGTTTTACTCTCCTCTACATACAAAGCAGGAACCAGGAAGAGGTGCTTTGCGGGCTACAGTGGCCCGCGAAAAGAGCAATTGCGGTCCTCACCAACAAAGTCTCTTTTAATTGCTCTTATCACAGATTCAACAACGATAAGAACCCAAAATGAATCTAGAAATACCAATAAGAACAAAATCAATTAAACTGATTAATAAGTAAAAAGATATGCTGGGGGACAACTCAACTCATCGTCAACGTAATAAAAAAAAAAAAAAACAAAGACATAAGAAGGCATGTCATTGCTGTCACATTTGCTTTTCGAAATATAAAATATTGCTTTTTCCTTTTTTTCTTTTCCTTCCCTTTTTCTGTTGGGGAATCCCTGAAACTAATATTACTGACTGAGAGGTAACAAACTATACATACAAAACGTTCTGCATCTTAAATGAGCATAAGCTGTGTAAAAACATAGAGCTCAAGCTCGGGTTTTAAGGACGATTATCCTATGTATTATCTTACCTTAAAAAATGAATGGTTAACTGTTACGTTAATGTTAAAGGCATTTATCATGTAGATGCTTTGGTGGTGCAATGCCAGGATACCGTGAGGAGCCACCAGGCTGTTCCTGCAGTTGCTAACCGTGAAAATGGGCAAGCAATAGACAGATACTTGAATCAGAATATAACCATTTCAGACGCATACCATATCTTGCATATTACTTTCCATGCCAAAAGACCCTTGGACAGCTGGTGCTCGAAAGCCTAGCTGGCCCTGCGATAAGAAAACGTAAACCGTAATTTATCACTGCTTATCATGAGCAAAATCAAACAGCTCAATTGAAGAGTAATCATTAAGAAATACAATACCAGCACTTGCAAGCTTTGTTGGCCAACAAAGGAACTAACACATGCTGGTAATGAATGTAACTGTCCCTTTATACGAAGAAGGAATCAGAAGTCAGGATAACATCATTATATACTAGCTTTCTAACAAATGTTTATGTTACAACACTAAGGCCAGTGAACCATACTGAGCTTTGCATGCCCTGTTGACTGCTATAATAACCATCACGGACAGGAGAAATTGAGCTCAATTGTCCCTGTCATTAAAAAAAGTACGGCCAATGTCACTGCAAAAGAATCCTGAATCTTATACATGTGCAGTAAAAACCTCACAGCCTGCTTCATATGCATGTTGATATAAAGTTCAATAAAAATAAAAATTAAAAACACAAGTATTATTAGCACGAACAGATTTTATAATTTGATTTTTTCTATTATATTTCACAATATGCAATGGATGTGCACAATTAGTCCTAGAAAGAAGCTAAAAAACATGTGAGAATCAGTTAGCAATAAAAATAATCTCTTGGCTGTAAGTTTTAGCATTTCAAGCAGCTACGAGCTCCGTTTGGTACTGCTTTCCAAAAACGCAGTTTTGGGATTCTTTTTTTTTTTTTTTCTATTTTTTTATTTTTTAGCTTTGAAAATTTGCTGATGGGAAAAGCAGGTATGTAGATGTTTTTCTGAAAAGCACTTTTCCAAAAAGCAATTCTAAAAAAATTAAAAAAATCAGACAATTCAGAAAAATTAAAAAAACGTTTTTTTACCCTCAAATAGCAATCCCAAACAGGCCAACAAAGAAATAATTAATTTCTTGACAATTACATTGCAATCAGTACTTAAAATTTCATACCACTCCTTGCATATTATGCTGAGAACCAAAAAAGCCATCAATAGTTGGCGACCTAGAGCCCAACTCCTATAAAAAAAAACAAGAAACATAACAAGGAAAGATTAAAACCAAAATAGTGTTATAGCCAACAATATCAGAAGCACATATCTTTGTGCACTATCTTATGAGTAGACATCAGATATTTCATACCATATCTTGCACCATGTCCTGTTGTGGAACATAGCAATTATCAGTAGTGTGTACTCTGGAGTTTATCTGCTCCTGCACATTTCAAATTGCTATTGAAATGTCATATTGTATCTGTGAATAATAGTTGCAAAATCCAAACAAACATTAAGAGATAAATCAACTTCCAAATATGACAAACCAATTGCTGGTAGTCGTCTTGCAAACAAATGGTCATCCCTTCTGGTTCAGAAAGCACCTGCGTTATGAAATAAAATTTATTTTAAAAGCCGTACATTTTCAAAATAGCAGCACTGCTAATAGCATCTTCTGTTAAAACAATAGCAATCTACTAACCTTCTTTTTCTTGTATCTTTTCTTTTTCTTAGATGATACAGCTATGCTATTGCCATGGTTCTCTTCAGTGTTTTGAAAACTATGAACAGATGATATGCTGGGTTCTAAAACACTCCTAACAGAATTGTTGACACCTACACAACTTTCTAAGACTTCTTCTAATGCCTGGAAAGCAATATGATAAGCTTCTTGACATAAAGACCCTGCTTCTCCCAGTTTGATGGCTAGCTTACACAAATCATTGAAACGATGCACCCTGAGAGGAAGATTGCTTGTTACTTCAGTAACAGTTTGAGTGATTTTTGCATCTTTTGTCCATCGCTTCAATATGTATCGAGATGGGATGTTGGAAACACCAGACATTTGAAGAACGAGGATAGCATGTTTGCAAAGAAAACCTCTGTATTCGAATGATCGGCACAAACAATGGATATCTGCAGCTGAATTATTCCAGGATACAAGAAAATCCTGTCGCTCTTCAAAATCGTCAACACGAAAGTTAAGGGTTGCCCCATCTTCACTTTCTTTGTGAAGCTGACATGAAACTACACCCAAAACCTCAACTTGAAATTTCTTAAATATTGCATTTGTGTAGACTCTTGACATTTGTTTCTCAAATGCAGAATGAGATCTTAATGCAGGTTGTTTATTTTGTATCTCAAAATCAGCTTTAGCTTCCATGCTAAACCTATCTTCCAAAAATAATTTATACTGCTCCATAAAATCATTGAGTGTAGCTTCCCGCTGTATGTACTTATCAAAGTAAGAGGCTATACTTCCATTTCGCTCAGTTGCAGACATTCCAGCCAAGGATATATCTTGCATATATGTTGGCACCCACTTTTTACGATCTTCATACAATGAGCGAACCCACTCATGCTGTCCTAGTTCAAATTGATTAACCATTTTCCACCATCTCTTCTCAAAATGCTCATCTGTCCAAGACCTGCATATGCATTTGTTAAATTTAGCCATAAAAGTTTCCCCTTGGGTTATACCATGAGACAAAATCTCAGGCATCTTACTCAATACATGCCATAAACAAAAACAGTGGCGTGCGTCAGGAAACACATCTGTAACAGCTTCATTTAAGCATTTCTCTTGCTCAGTAATAACTACTTTAGGAGCTTGGCCACCCACTGATTTAAGCCATGTCTGCATCAACCAGACAAAAGTAGATGTGGTCTGCTCTCCAATCAATGCACATCCAAGTAACATAAATTGGGAATGATGATTTACTCCAATAATTGAAACAAAAGGAACCTTATAATTGCTTCTAATATAGAATGTGTCGAAAAAGACAACATCGGAGAAAAAACTGTAATCATGCCTGCCTTTTGCATCAACCCAGAAGACATTTCTCAAACGCTTTTCATGGTCGAGATCTAATGAATAAAAGAAATTAGGATTCTCTGCTTGCAAGCACAAAAAATGCTCAAGCATGACTTGTATATCATCATAATCTAAAGATAGCTGTAGCCCTTTCTTTGGACATGCAATAAGATTGGATTGCTTGTTCCGCCCCTGGATAGAATTGTAAAAATCATCAGGACAAATCTCATGATTATGCTCTTTTGTAAAATTATATATAATCCACTTCTCATTCTGTGTTCTCTTCATATGCATTCCTGCTTTGCAATCTGTCTTTATGCATGATCGTGGATTGACAGTTGTACTCGACTCGCGCTTACTCCCAAATCTCGAACATGCAATTTTTACATCAATAAATTTTCCAGATTTTTTTGAACGACGACTAGCCTTTATTGTAATGCCGAAGCCTACAGATCGAGCATACTCTCTGTAGAAGGAATATGCTGCCTCCTTTGTCTCAAATTCTAAACCATTTTGGGGCTCACAGATCATGCCTCTATTAGCAACATCATCACTGACTGGGTTCTCTTCCACAAGATCACCACTAGTACAGCCTTCATTTTCTTTCAGTCTGCAGTCTTGCACAACATGCTCATTTATAGGAGAGTACATATCCTCTTCAGTACCATGTAATCCGTCAGAACTATCCATGACATCAATATTTATATCTGATACAGTATTTAACTTCTCGTGCTCATGAGCAGCCATTTCAAGATCTATCTCCATGAAAAAAAAGATTAAAACCTACCGAAAAGATGCCATTTTAACAGGCTCCTGAGAAAAGAATACAAATTCATAATCCTAAGAATGCAGCAAACAAGAAGCAAGTTTAATGCAGTCCAAAATTTACCACTCTATAGTAAAGATCAAAGACATTACAGTCATCATAATCAGAAACATAACAGAATTTTCTGCATTGGGTGCCTAAAACTTTTTGATAATTGTGCATCCATCAATACAAGCACGGATTTTGGAAAAGAAAGAGTATGCCGACACCATAAAAGAAGAATTACCCAACAGACATTGAACCAGATGGGTGCTTAGACACATAACCTTGTACACCAACACATTCAATACAAATGAATTCTGCAACAAAAGAAAAAAAATCTACTAATAGAAGTAACAATAGTTACCAAATTGGGAACCACCAGAGATGCATAAATGAAAAAACATTAATATGAAACAGTCACATTTCACATATCAAAGCCAGAAACTAGTGTTATGTATTTTTTTATGAAATTATTTTGCTTTTTTTAAAATAGAAACTATGGTAATAATCAACAATATTAATTCAAAGCAATGAGGCTCTTTAAATTTAGTTAAAAAGAAAGCAAAATCAAAAGAAAACCATGAATGAAAAAAGATAAAAAAAATAAAAAGGGGGGTAATAAGTATCAATTTACCTTCCATACATTGAAAATAACAAAGACTTTCAGGCAAAAACTAGAAAAAGCTATGAGCTTGATGGAAGTCTTCGGCCGATAACAGTGAGTCTGCGCATAATTAAAAGCAAATAAAAGATGGTATAAGCAAAACTCTGTCACTCAGGAATTTAGACCAGATTTTGTTTCTTTAGTTATCGGTATCACCGGTCTTCTTAAAAAATAATAATAATTCATTGTAGAGTCTAAGTAACTTTTTTTTTTTAGGCCAATGGTACGTATATGACCCCAACGTTTAACTCGAGGCTCAACTAAGCTATTAATGATTTTTTTTGGTCTAAATATGAACCTAAAATTTTTAAATCGGATCTTTTAAAATTCTCCATCCATATTTTACTTAACACACATTACTTAGTATTTTTTATATTGGCAGAGTTTTTGGCCCGAGCTATAACACGATATATTTGTTGATTGTTATAAGTAACTTTTCGTTTTTCTAAGATACGTAGGTAACTTGAGTGAATGCTTTCAGTCAAAATAGAGAAGAAACCCAAGAATCTAATATTCTCCCATATTCCCTTTGAAGACTTATCAATATTGAAAAAATGTGAAACCTTTCCTTTGAAAACCCCAACACCTTCTTTGTTTTTGCTAAACTAAACTAGTGTTAGATTGAAAAAAAAGAATTAAATATCAAGGCTATTGCCGAGTTTCCATATTTGAAGAAGTGATCCCTATTTGTCAGCATTTTTATTTGTTTCTACTTTAAGTAGAGGTGAGTTTTATTAGTGCTTTAATTTTTTTTAAAAATATCAATATTAAAAAGTACTCAACTTAATTTATTATCTTTACGTGATTTGTTAATAGAAATTAGTTATTTTTTTATTTTAGTACTTGGTAAAGCAAGTGATAATGAATGTGAATTTTTTTTTTGGTTTTGTAATTAAGATATAAATTCAATTTAATTTCTAGCAGAATGGACCACAATGGTATCGTGAATTTGGTTTACCACTATGGTGGAAGATGGGAGTACTCACCAACACTGAGATATGTTGATGGAGAGGCAAAAATTGTAAGAAATTTTGATGTCGATATATTATCTTATCCTCACATAAAGAAAAAAAATACAACATTGAGCTAGGTTTTCCAACTGTTGAGAAAATTTTTGTATTAAAGCTTGGTGAATCCTTAGATCATGGGTTGTTTTTGCTCTGTGATGACAGTGGGATTAAAAACTTGATGAAGTATGTTCACAAATCAATATCAATTCCAGAGTTGCACATTTATGCTCAACATGATTTTGATGTTCCTATTTGTTATCAAGAGTTTGATATGGAAAATGAAGTTAAGGATGCTGCTGGCACACAAACTAGTTGTATGAATGAACCTCAAATTGAAATTAATAAAGTTACTGGTAGTAGATCAAGTCCTTCAACTTTGAATAGATGGATGGATAATGTGTTTGGGGATACTATTAGCAACCATCAGATGAGTGAGTTAATGGGTGAAAGAGGTGAGTTTCAGAATAATTCATCATATGGGTTTAGTGTGAATAAGACTGTTATAGGGCTTGGTAGAAAAGAACTAGGTGAGTGTAGTAGCAAAGTTCTATGTGAGGTTATTGGGCACGATTATAATATGTCAAATTTTTTAGTCTTTGACGGTACTACACAGGCTACTAACTTGGGCAATCACATTAATGGGCTTGATGAGGTTAATGGACCATTAAGGGGTCAAGATCCGGTAAACAGTAAGGGTTTATATTGGATTAATGGGTCAGGACAATGTGTAAGTTCACTTGAAGGTTTAGGATAAGGAATATGTGAAGCTGCAAGTTTTATTGGTGGTAATAGTGTTGAGCCATTTGAGGCATTTCAGAATGAAGTAATTCCAAATGAAGTGATTGTTGAAGTAGTAAATAGAGATGAGAATCATCAAGAGTGGAACATTGAAGATCAAAATGATAGGGGGCAAAATGGGGAAGAGGATGAAGAAATGGAGGATATTGGTGATATTGAGGCCATTAGCAAGTCTAGAAAAATGGTATATGATGGGAATCCGGATTTTTACATAAAAAAAACATTTAGTGATGCCATTGAAGCAAGAGAAACTTTGATTGCGTATGGAATTGCAAATGGATATGACTTAAAATTCATGAGCCTCAAAGAGTTAGGGCAATATGCAGGTGGCCTAATTGTCCCTTTGATATTATAATATCAAGAGATGGTAACAAACCTGGACTTTATGTAAAGACTTTACAGCTTGAGCATATATGTATGAGGGTGTTTGATAATAAGATGGCATCTTCTTCTTTTCTTACTAAAAAATATAAATCCAAGGTTTATGCTACTCCTAGCACTAAAATGAAAGACATGGTGAAAGATGTTGAATCTAATTTGAGA
>CANYLF011333226.1:0-17443 GCA_948193215.1 Bocquillonia castaneifolia | reverse complement strand
AATAGTGTGAAAAAACTTAGTGTTTTTATCACCCAAGAGAGACCACTTCAGCCTAGATTTCTGGTGCCAAAGAGATTCAACTTGCTTATTCTAAACCTCCAGAGAACTCCACAAGGAAGATAGAGACTCAGATTTGGCACCAGAGCCCCATTCGAAGCTATAGAAAAATGATCAGAGTCTAAATTAGGCCATAATCTTCTCACAAGAATAGGTCAATCAACAAAAATACCCGGCGTAACAAAAATAGGTCAATCAATGTCGTGATAAAAAAATTAAAAAGCCATAACATCATATATGTAAAGAAAAAAGGAAAAGCAAATGTATTGTTATACCTATTAACAAAAGAAGGATTAAGATAGTGTTTTATGATGAGGGAAAATATGTAAAGAGAGATGAAGATTATATAAGCACCATAGAAGCACCAACATTCTACATAATTGCTTTATCATTTTTTAATTATTTTTTGAAAAAGTTGCAACTTTAATAACTTATAAGATATATTAGTTGGAATAAAGTAATAAAGCTTTTATATTTCCAAAAGAAGATTGTCTTTATTATTTCCAAAAGAAGCTTCTATAATAGTACAAAAGAAGACAATAAAATTTTAATCATTTTAAAGACATGATTTGATTAGTTGATTGAAAAAATAATTTTAAAAATATTATTTTGGAAGATGATAAGATTACTTTAATAATTATTAAGACATGAAGTGAAATATCAGTTAAAAAAAGGCCATAAAACTTTAAAAATTTTAAAGAAATAATTTGTTTAGTTAGTGGAAAAGGCACATGTAGCCCTACATTAAATTGCAATTATTTCAATAGTTCAAATAAAGACACTAAGATGATAATAATTGTATAGATATGATTTGAATAGTTGATTGGAAAAAAAATAATTTGAGATTATGGGTTGAAAAAAATATAATAAAACTTTAATGATTTTAAAAAAATAATTTGACTAATTAGTGGAAAAGGAACATTTAGCCATACATTAAATTGCAATTATTTCAATAGTTAAAAAAAAACACTTAAACTTTAATAATTTTAAAGACATGATTTGATTATTTGATTGATAAAAAAATAATTTGGGAAATATTATATTGGAAGATGATAAATAATACTAAAAGAAATTTGTCTTTATTGTATTATTTTCTTTCTTTTCCTATAAATTTCTAAACAAATAACATGATTATTTTATTAATCCATAACTTGAAATAATAGTACAAAAGAAAACACAAAAATTTTAATCATTTTAAAGACATGATTTGATTAGTTGATTAAAAAAATAATTTTGAAAATATTATTTTGGAAGATGATAAGAATACTTTAATAATTATCAAGACATGATGTGAATTATTAGTTAAAAAAAGACAATAAAACTTTAGTAATTTTAAAGAAATAATTTGATTATTTAGTGGGAAAGGCACATGTAGCCTTGCATTAAATTGCAATTATTTCAATAGTTAAAAAAATGACACTAAGATGTTAATAATTTTAAAGATATGATTTTAATAGTTGATTGGTAAAAAATAATTTGAGATTATTGGTTGAAAAAATATAGTAAAACTTTAATATTTTAAAGAAATAATTTGATTAATTAGTGGAAAAGGCACATGTAGCCATACATTAAATTGTAATTACTTGAATAGTTAAAAAAAGACACTTAAACTTTAATAATTTTAAAGACATGATTTGATTAGTTGATTGAAAAAAAATAATTTGAAAAATATTACTTTGGAAGATGATAAGATCTCTTTAATAATTATTAAGACATGATTTGAAACATTATTGTAAAAAAATAACTTATTACATTCATTACAAAAAAATTGCAGGATTTTTATAGCTTTGTTAAAAAAAATTCAAGAACTTTGGATGTGTATAGTTTATCTGAATACTTCACTGAGTTTTACTCTAATCGCCAGGTATGTTTTAATTATGGACAAATATTTTACATTTTATTGCATAACATTAGATAACTTGGCCATTAAACTATCTTTATGTAAAAGTGGCTCGTTATTACTTGGACGAGTGCACATTATAACTTTGTGTTTTAATTGTTTCAATTTCACTAACAGTTTCTACGTACTAACACTTTTTTTGTTGTTTCTTTTACTTGTATGTTTTAATTCTTTCAATTTTTGAGCCCTTCTATGTCACGCCCCAAACCCGGGTTACGTGACCGGTGCTAGGGAACAGGAAAGCTATATGCTATCGGAATCCGTGGTTAGCCTAATACCTGTTAAATATCATAAGGCAACATACAATACCAGAATTATATATTCTGGTTTCACAAGAATGAACATCAACCTGCTAATGAACAACATATATAATTCATAGTAACCGTTTGTTAACATAATATAACCAGCATACTAGCTGGAGCCTCACAGGCTATAATCATCCAAACATAAACATAAACCATCCATAGTTAACATTTCACAACATTAGAATAATAATACATGTCCGACAAAACCATGGATTAATCATCCTAACACAATAAGTTACTACTGCAGCTACTAGATTACATACATCCAAATATTATTACTTGAACGTACTCAAAATTGTCAGTGAAGAAGAAGACCGGCGTAGAGGTTTACTGATAGAGGTCTGAAGAGAATCCTGAAAAATAAATTGAGGGGAATCAGACCTCACTGAGTGAATTAATAGAATATTTATGAAATGCAACCTAAATACAAGTACACACATTTATACATATAAATATATAATATACATGTGAACATGCACGTGCAATGCAGCAACTAAAGCAAAAAGGAGGGAGGATCGAGGTAGAACAGCTAATAACCCTCTACCCCGTAGCAATACTGGCTCTCTTAATCCAATAATATTTCTCTTAATCCATTATTCGTCTGGCGCCCGAGCACTACACTGAGCAAGCCCCAGACATTGCCATAACTGTCGCCCGAGCACTACAGCGAACAAGCCATAGTTATAACAACTAAATAATAAATCAAAGAACCGCGCCCGAGCACAACACCAAGCAAGACTCATCCTTATCATCATAATAATAATACATACCCGACTTATGTGTGCACACAGCCT
Organism: Bocquillonia castaneifolia; assembly: GCA_948193215.1. NCBI lineage: Eukaryota > Viridiplantae > Streptophyta > Magnoliopsida > Malpighiales > Euphorbiaceae > Bocquillonia > Bocquillonia castaneifolia. The sequence continues at coordinate 14,387 of CANYLF011333226.1, read as the reverse complement.
AGTGACACCCACCAGGTAGCTTGTCCCATAACTATCCTCCATCCAACACATCACAATCATATCGCAACATAAATAGCATCATAATATATATGTGTATACTATGCATGATTAATATAATATCTAAATATATTTATATTTATATGAATGTAGGTTAAACAATAATAATTCACATATTAATATTGAATGATTATGAAAAAACGGTTAATGGAATGAAATGAATGGAATTCTAAGTGCAAATCATAAATATGTAATTAACTCACAGCAAGAACGAGCACCTCCCTACACTCTAGAGTTACCGCCTTTGTCTCTGGTTCAACTACTCTCTACAGAATATAAAGAATATAATTTAGATTAAAGACATAACCTATTCCTAATTAATTCTAGATTACTATATAACGATCAAATCGTATATTATGAAGCTATAACTATAACGCATTATATTATTTAATCCGTTAAACCCGATATCACGTTTTACGAGAAAATTCTACCAAAAATTCGACAGAACCTCCCCTATAAAACGGACATCTCTCCACCAGAGTGGAGCCCATCTTCATAAAAATGACACTTCTATAATCACAACCAACTACCGGGGCTACCAAATTACCCGGATTTACCACACACACATCAATTACAGCACTTAACAACACCATCTATATTTATTTATTTATTGAACTTATCGCACCATTCTATATCAATTAATTTATACTTATATAAAGTCCAAACAGTCCTCAACAGTCCGTAATTACAGTATCTTGTTCTACGGTCTAAACGGTCCTAATATTCAATTAATTAATCTGATTGTTAAACTCATCCAAATCAATTCCAATTCGACTTAATTATAACATATACGACATGCTTATAACATATAAAACATCTAACCAATTAAATTAGACGCGTAACACGTAAATTGATAACTTCCATACACCGCTAAATGACTTCTAGAATTTTTAATTTAAAAACTAAACATTATTAGCCGATCGGTCCTTTATTAAAGTTGTCCAAAATAATTTTAGGAAATTTTTAAAAATGTTCCAGGACCTATCAGAGGTGGGACCCACAGCCACTGCAGACGGCGGCACGTAGGACCTACGCTCCATCGCCTGTGGTGGCCCAAACCTCCAGAAATATTCTCCACTTCACCAGGAGTCTACACTCACCACTCACGTGCCACCAGGTGCTCTACAACTCATGGATCAAAGCTTTAAAGACCGCCGGTGTCATCACCTCTGATTAGTCCAGATCGCCATTTCCAGGGGTTTTAGGGTGCTGTGAACTCATTTATGGTGGTTTGGTAGCCTGAAATTGGCCAGAGGTGCTGGTTCCACGGTGGCCGGTCCTCGTCTAAATTTCGAGGCTTGTTTCTTAGGTTATAAACGACTGCAGAAGGGGAAACAAGTACCAATGGATAGATGAGCTTGAGAGCCTTCCAATGACACTAAAAACGATGGTGATGGTGGTTTGTCAGCGATGAATGGAGGGGAAGTAGGAGAGGGATCATTATAAACGTCTGGAGAGAATGTAAGGGATCAACAGTAGTTTTAAAAAACTATTTTGTCTCACAAATAGGTCCCTAGCAGAATATAGGGTACATATATAACAAAGTTTTTAGATTTTTCAATTAGGTCCTTTTCTCTAATTAAATTTTATCCTTAACTCGGTTTAATCCCAAATTTTTATCATAAGCTCGGGAATATATTTAACACGTTCACACAAATTTTTAGCTTAAATGGACATCCATAACTACCATTTTTAATTTTAAAAGAATGAAACTTAATTAATTAATTCCCGAATTAGAAATTAATTTAAACAAAAATTACGAGTATTACATTCTCCCCACCTTAAGATAAATTAGTCCTCAAATTTAGGAACATACCTTATTGTAGAAACAAGTGGTGAAACTGCTCCCGCATATCCTGTTCCAGCTCCCAAGTACAGTCTTCAACAAAATGGTTCCTCCATACCACTTTCACCATCGGGATTGACATGGATCATAGCTGTCTCACTTGGTGGTCAATCACAGCTACTGGGTATTCATCATATGTCAAATCCTCCCCAATCTCAATATCATCTGTTTAGATCACATGTGATGGGTCTGAAATGTATTTTCTCAACATAGGTACATGGAAGACCGGGTGGATTCTAGATAACTCTGGTGGCAAGGCCAATTTGTAAGCCACATCACCAACTCTAGCCTTAATTTCATAAGGTCCCACGTAACTAGGTGCCAATTTACCCTTCTCGCCAAATCTCATCACACCCTTCATAGGTGACACCTTCAGAAATACCCAATCACCAACATCAAAGGAAACATCTTTCCTTCTTAGATCTGCATAACTTTTCTATTGGCTAAAAGTTGTCTTCAATCTCTACTGAATCAGTGGAACCCTTTCAAAAGTTATATAAACCAATTCAGGTTTAGAAAGCTGCCTCTCACCAATATCCCAACATAATGACAATATGCACTTCCTGCCATACAATGCTTCAAATGGTGTCATTTCAATACTGGCATGATAGTTGTTATTATAAGCAAATTCAATCAATGGAATGTTCAAGTCCCAATAGCCACCAAAGTCCATGGCATACATCCGTAGCATGTTCTTCAAGGTCTAGATTGTTCTCTCAGACTGCCCGTCTGTCTAAGGGTGACAAGCTGTGCTGAAATCCAATCTGATTCCCAAAGTTGTCTACAGCTCTCTCAAGAACATCGAGGTGAAACTTGAATCTCTATCTGATACAATGGACTTTGGAACTCCATGCAGACGTACTATTTGAAAAATGTACAATTCAACCAACTTCTGCACGGTGTAGTTCTTCTTTATAGGTATAAAGTGAGCTAACTTGGTCAATATGTCAACAATCACCTAGATTGAGTCATACTCACTCCGGGTACGGGGTAACTCGGTTATAAAGTCTATCATAATCATGTCCCACTTCCACTCTGGGATAGGTAATGGCTGTAACAATCCATAACGCCTCTAGGGCTCTAACTTCACTTTCTAACAAGTCATGCACCTGGACACAAACTCTACTATATCCTTCTTCATCCTGCTCCACCAGAACATGCTTTTCAGATCATGGTACATTTTAGTTGCACCTGGATGAACAATGTAAGGTGTATGGTGAGCTTCCTCTACTTCTGCAGGTTTTCAACCTTAGGCACACATACCCTAGTACCCATCCTCAAAATGACTTCACCATCAACCTTAAACACTTCTGTTGTGCCTTACTACACCTGGCATAGAATCTTTTGTAACTCTAGATCCTGTGATTGAGCTACCTTTACCCTATCCAGAAACACAGATCATACTCTGAATTGTGCTATCAAACACACATGCCTATTCACTCACCATTGCAATCCTTGATCAAACAGTTGATCAATCTCCCTGTATAGAGGTCTTCTTCCAACACTAATATGAGCAAGACTTCTAGCTGATTTCCTACTCAAGGCATCTGCCATAATATTCGCCTTTCCAGGATGATACATGATTGAACAATCATAATCTTTCAACAGCTCCAACCATTTGGTTTGCCTCATGTTTAGGTTACTCTACTGAAATATATTCTTTAGGCTTTTATGATCAGTATATATCTCATAAGGTACACCATAGAGATAGTGCCTCCAAATCTTCAAAGCAAACACCACAGCTGCTAATTCCATATCGTGGGTAGGGTAATTTCTCTCACGATTCTTCAACTGTCTAGAAGCATAGGCAACTACATGCCCATTCTACATCAATACACACCCTAAACCCACTCTTGAAGCATCATAGTACACAATAAAGCCATCAGTCCCAGAAGGCAAGGTTAACACAAGTGCTGTAGTCAACCTCTCCTTTAGCAACAAAAAGCTATTCTCACAAGCTTCGTCCCACTCAAACTTGACATTCTTCTACATTAGTCATGTCAATGGTACTGCTATTAAAGAAAAGTCTTGTACAAATCTTTGATAGTAGCCTACCAAACATAGAAAGCTTCTAATCTCTATGACAATGGTAGGTCTAGGCCAATCCAATACAGCTTCAATCTTCTTTAGATTAACCTAAATTTCTTGGACACCACGTGCCCTAAGAAGGTAACATTATCCAGCCAAAATTCACATTTAGAAAATTTGGCATACAACTGCTCTCTTCTCAAAGTCTCAAACACAATCCTCAAATGTATGCTCTTCCACACTTCTAGAATATACCAAAATATCATCAATGAAAATGATCACAAACCGATCAAGAAATGGTCTAAATACTCTATTCATCAAGTCCATAAAGGCTGCTGGAGCATTAGTCAACCCAAAGGGCATAACCAGAAACTCATAGTGGCCATATCTAGTTTGGAATGCAGTCTTTGGGACATCTTCTTCTCTGATCCTCAACTGATGATAACCTGATCTCTGGTCGATCATGGAAAAGCACTAGGCACCTTACAACTGATCAAACAAGTCATCTAATCGAGGAAGCAGATACTTGTTCTTGATTGTCACCTTGTTCAACTATTTGTAATCAATACAGAGTCGAAGTGTACCATCATTCTTCTTCACAAACAAAACAGGTGCACCCCAGAGAGAAATATTGGGCCTAATGAAACCCTTGTCAAGTAGCACCTGTAACTGCTCTTTCAGCTTCTTCAATTCAGCTGGGGCCATTCTGTATGGCGGTATAGAAACGAGAGCACTTCTAGGTATGACATCAATGCAGAATTCAATCTCCCTGTCAGGTGGCAATCCTAGCAACTCTTTTGGAAATACATATGAATAATCACACACTACGGCACATCACTCACATCATTTACTTCTAGAGTTGTATCTCTTACAACTGCCAGAAATCCCTGACATCCCTTCCTAAGTAACTTCCTACCTGTAATTGTGGAAATCAAGTTCTGAGGCATCACACATTCTCACCTCTGAATTTAAACTCTTCATCTCCTGGCATTCTGAAAATCACTTTTTTCATTCTACAATCCAGGGTAGCATAATGCTGGGACAACCAATCCATCCCTAGGATCACATCAAAATCCAACACTTCTAGCAATATCAACTATGCCATCATTTCTCTGTCTTTGATTATCACAGGACATAGTGGAAAAACAATGTCAGTAACCAGAGATTCACTCAAAGGAGTGGCCACTGACAAAGGAGTTAACATCCTAGTCCCTCTACACCCAGCTCTCGATGCAAAGGTAGGAGAAATAAAAGAATGCATCACACCAGAATCAAACAAGATAAAGGCTTTAGTATAATATACCAAGATAGTACCTGCATTTGAGGTCTGTGCATCCTAAGGAGTAAGTGTGAACACTCTGGCCTTGCCTCCACCAGGCTGCTGTGAAGTAGAAGCCTGGCCCGTGTCTCTACCACCTGCCTCTACCACTAAACCTGCCTCCATTCCTACCCTAAAATCCTCGGCCCTACTGGCCTGTCATCTAGAATCTACCCTGAGAAGGGCTTATTTGATAAGGTCCTGACTGAAAAAGGGTCGGGTACTAAGGTCATGGCTGAACTAGCGGTTATGCCACACTAGATGCTGAAGAAGCTAAACAGAACTGAGTCTGACCAGCGGAAGGGTAAAATGGATAATTCCTCACAAAATGTCCTGGCTGCCCAGATCTATAACATACATTTTGGCCTAGATGACATGGGCCCTGATGGACTCTTCCATAATTCTGGCAAGAACTAGGGCTAGAACTAGAACAACTACAGTCGGTACAGCTATAATTCACACTCTGTCCACTACTACCACTGCCAGCCTAGAATAGTGAACTACCGTGACCACCCCTACCATGCCTCCCTCTACCATGTTTACGAGAAGTAGAAGGAATCCGCTGAGACATCCCTGTCTGACCTTATCCAAACTGTCCACCGAAATCAATCTGAAAGGTCCCCTGTGACTGCTGCAAACCCATGGCATACTGTCCCCCAACATACCCACTAGTCTATCCTCCAGATGGAGAACCACCAACACTAGCGAATCCAGGCATTACACGGTACCTCTAAAGTCTCTCCTCAATCGACACAGGTTCTACGTAAATAGAATCTAGAGTCTGCCCCTCAGTCCTCATGGTAGCATAAGTTGGTCCTAAACTAGCTACATATATATGCACCATCTGTGCCTCCTCCTGAAGCATAGTGCTAGCAAATCTTGACAGTCTCCTAAACCTGTTAGTGTATTTAGAGATGAATTCATTCTCCCTTCTAGAGATGGTCATAAACTGAACTCTACTTCTCATCTAATAACACATGTACATATAGTGCTACTGAAACCTCTCTTCAAACTCAGCCTAAGTAATAGTGTCTATAGTCGGTCTGGTTGTAGCTAAAAACTAGTCGTGAGCTTCCTACTCCATGCATGTCCCAACCATACAGATCCTCTATGAGTCATTAGCAACAAAAGACACTCTATTCTGGATCACATTCTAAAAGTCTAAAGGATCCCCTGATCCATCAAAAGGTACCCTGAAAGTTCGGGCAAACAGGCTGATCGATCTAAGGTCTGAAATCTATCTAGGTTGCTGAAAAGCTTGAGCTATGCCCCTAGCCATTGCCTCCACAGTAGCCTGATCAATGGCTGTAAAACCCTATGGTGGAGGTTGCTCATTTCCACTCAAGGAGTATCGGCACCTTCCCTGATTCCTGGGTCTTCCTTTACATCGAGACTTTGCAGGTTCCTTTTCCTCTAGAGGAACTTGACCTTATTTTGAAGCAGCATCCTCTTTGTCTTCAGGTTACTGAACACCTCGATGTCATCATCGATTCATTTTGAAAAGTAAATAGATAAACTTTAGCAAAAAATAAAAATCCTAACAGTACGCTGAATTCTAGAAATAAGTTAGTCTTGTTAGCAGCTTCAACAGCCCCATTGGCTTACGGTCTGTAAGGAGATGATTTGTGATGCTCTATACCATTCTTTCTCAGGAAGTCGGCTGTTTCCCTTTGGAATTGTACTCCGTTATCTAACACTATGTGATGAGGAAGCCTAAGCCTGCATTTGTTCTTCTTGGTTAGGAATTCCATCATACTGTATGCAGTAACCGTTGGGAGTGAGATAGTTTCCACATATCTAGTAAAGTACTCGACTGCCACAATGATATATTTATGACCATTGGAGGCAAAAGGCTTTATGGGTCCCATGATGTCAATTCCCCAAGCAGAGAAAGGCCACGAGGAAGCAATATTGTGTAATTCTGATGGAGGGATATGAATCTAGTCCCCGTATATCAGTTGTGACAATTATAGACAATTTTGATGCAATCCTTATCCATGGTATCCCAGTAATACCTCTGCCTCTGTATTTTCAATGATAACATGGGCCCACTCATATAAGGTCCGCAAGTTCCTGCATGGACATCATTCATGATTTCATCAACTTCTTCTCTTGTGACACATCTAAGAAGCATTCCAGCAGGAGATCTTCGGTACAACACTCCTTCATAGAAAGTGTAGTTCCTGGACTGGAGCCGTATGGAAAAGCATTGTTTACTTGTTCATTCCTCCGGGTATTCCCGTGTTTTCGGGTATCTTAAGACATCATAGAACCAAGGCTTTTCTTGAGGTCCAGTAGAGCACACTATTTCCTCCTTCAGGTAACATGGCCATCTAACTTTTATCATTACCAAAGGCTTCACCTATACCTTGCTTGGATCTTCCCATACTGAGGCGAGTGCGGCTAGAGCATCGGCCATTTGGTTTTCCCGTCTTGGTAGGTGAAACATGTTGCACTTCTAGAAGCAGCTTTTGACCCGCTGTAGGTGTTCAACTTACAACTTTAGTTTTTCATCTCTAACCTCCCATTCATCTGTCGCTTGATTGACAACCAATTTTAAATCCCTATAGAATGAGATTTCTTTAGCTCCTACTAAGCTTGCTGATTCTAATCCAAAGATGCATGCTTCATATTCAGCCATGTTGTTGGTGGCCGAAAATTCTAACTTCTTAGCAAGTGGAATTTGCTCCCCCGCAGGTGTTATGAGTAGTACACCTATCCCTGCTCCTTTATGGTTTACTGCTCCATTGAAGTACAAAATCCATCCCTGAACTTCCATTGCATTAAGTCCTTCATTAGGGAACTCAAATTCAGATTGCTCTTCTAACTCTTTTGGATTGAGAGCCAAGAATTCAACAATTGCCCGCCCTTTGATTGTCTTCTTAGTCATGTACCGGATGTCAAACTCAGTAAATAGCACTAACCATTTAGCCAGTTTCCTAATAAGGATAGGGGCTTCATACAAGTATCACAGAGGATCGATCCACACCACCACTTCCACTAGGTAGGACTGAAAGTAATGCCGGAGCTTACAAGTAGCCCAAATGACCATCAGACAAGTCTTTTGAGCTACATCATACTTGACCTCGTAAGACAACAACTTCTTATTGAGGTAGTACACCGCATGCTCTGTCCCAGTTCCATCTGCTTGAGCTACCATTACACCAATGGCTTCCTCTTCTAGTGCCATATATAAGATCAGTGATCTCCCTGCTTTAGGAAGTTGCAGTATCGGTGGATTAGACAGGTATTGTTTTATCTTCTCGAATGCCTCTTAGAACCTGGAGTTCCACTGTTTAGGCTGGTTCTTCCTCAATAGCTTGTAGATGGGATCACAGATCATGGTTAACCATGATATGAACCTGCTGTCATATTGGATTTTCCCTAGGAATCCTCTGACCACTTTTTTGATTTTTGGGAGTGGCATTTCTTGAATAGCCTTGATTTTGTCCTAGTCCACCTCTATCCCCCTTTGGCTGACTATGTGTCCCAATAGTTTGCCTTCTGTTACCCCGATTACACACTTTGCCGGGTTTAGTCTCAACTTATATATGGCTGCTCTTGCTAAGAATTTTTCTTGGGCATCAAAGTGTTGCTCTTGGGTAGGGGATTTAACCATCATGTCATCTACATTGACCTCCACTTCCTGGTGCATCATGTTATGGAACAAGGATGTAGCCATCTTCTGATATATTGCCCCCGCATTTTTGAGTCCGAACGGCATTACTGTGTAGTAGTAAGTACCATATCACAAAAGACATCTTCAACTTATCAATCATAGCCATCATGATTTGGTTGTACCCAGAATACCCATCCATAAAAGAGTACATAGAACTGGATAATGTACTGTCAATAAGTACATTAATATGAGGAAGAGGAAAATTGTCCTTTGGTGATTCTTTATTCAGATCTCTGAAATCCACACACATTCTGACTCTACCATCTTTCTTAGGAACTGGTACAATGTTGGCCAACCATTCTGAGTATTTAACCACTTCTAGGAACTTTGCTTTCATTTGCTTGGCTATTTCCTCCTTAATCAATTGTGCCCATTCTGGTCTCAACCTTCTAAGCTTCTGCTCAATTGCCTTCTTGTTGGAATCGATAGGAATGAAGTTTTCTGTTATGTTTCTGTCAACCCCAGGCATGTCTGTATAGGTCCAGGCAAATACTTCCTTCCATTTTTAAGGATATGTTCGAATCTCATTCTCTCTTTAGAGGTCACATTAGACGCAATCAATATTTCCTATGGTATCTTTTTTGTACCTAAATTGAATGCATTTGTTTCCACAGAATTAATGTTAAACATGCTCGTGATATGATCAATGAAATGCACAGCACCGTCAAGATGAACATCACACGAGTAAGCAAAGTTGGTGTTTATATCATTGACCTTGGAAACAAACACTTCCTCCTCCTCAATGAGGTCAAGAGTTATTACATTAACAGAATAGAAAAGTTCCATAAGTGTATCATAAATAAAAGCATCAATATCAGAATAGTCTAGCTGGGCATCAGCTTCCTTGCCATCTTTGGCCTCTTCTTGAATCACCAATGTCTCTATTTTAGCAGCCAGGTTCTTAGTGATAAGTTCTTCTAGGATCAAAATAGAACTTTTATTGTTTACAGCTTCCTTTGGAATCTTCTAAGCTTTCGTCATAAAGCATTCATATAAACCTCCCTTCTCGATAAAGCTCTGCTTCCCCTTCTGTGAAGACTCTTCAATGTATCCCAAGCCATTGTGGGCAGTCAACATCTTGAAATCTGGAAGTGTAGTGACCCCCTGTTGGTTCTTTCCTAGTCTAGGAGGTAGTTCATCCTTTGAAGCATGGAATTGACCTATGGGCCCATCTGTTCTCCCTGATTCCCATGATCTGAAACCCGATAGGGGAAATTTCAAACCTAGGTGCAGCTTGTAGCACTACTATTAAATGGACTGGCTCTGTATTAACTGTTAAAATGCCTCCTTCATACGGGAATTAGATCTTCTGGTAAAGTGTGGACAGGACCCCTCCTAGGGAATGAAAGCATGACCTACCAAACAGAACTGCAAAGGTCATAGGAATATCTAAGATATTAATGCTTACCTCGGACTCAATCAGACTGACTTTGATCCTAGCAATGAAGGTGCCCTCTACGCTACTCTTTGAGTCATCATATGCCCGAATGACTAAATCGGATGGCTGCAAATCAGCAGCTGAAACTCCTAGCTTAGGAAGGAGCTTTGATGGATGGACATTGATAGCAGATCCGTCATCAACCATAACACATGATGTTCTCCTGCCATTAACCTCAGCAGTAATGTACAAAGCCATGTTATGCTCTCGACCCTCCAGAGGTAGGTCCTCATTAGAGAACTTAATCTCACCCGGCTTCCTTTCCAACATCAATCTGACCATGTTCTTGGGAGAAACATCATCAGGGACTTGAATCTTGGACAATGCATCCACTAAAGCTCTCCTGTGCGACTCAGAATACACCAACACATCCCAAATGTTTGCATTGGCTTTGGTTTTCTTCAATTATTTTATTATTATGTCTTCTTTGACCTCCCCAATGTCTTTTCCTATTTCTAGAATAGGACCATTCCTTCGATAACTAGATTCGGGGATGTTAAGATCTTTTCTCTGATAATCTCTGCCACTCTGGGTGACTTGTAATAAGGACTCATCGCTTTGAGTAAAATGGAAAGTGTCTGATAGTTATGCTTCATCTTCACTGGTAGAATACCAGCATCAAACATATATATACACATTACTGACCTGCTTGTCAGAACTTATCTGTAGCTTGTAAAGACCAGTAAAATCTCCAAACTGTGGAAGTTCTTCCTTCAAATGTTCTACATGGCTAGCGACCATATTCGTTAAGGTAGAGTCAGACTCAAAAGAAGCAAAAACCTTAGTTTCAGAAAAACCAGGTTCAATCCACATATTTTGGTTAGGGGGAGTTACTCTGTGGTAGTTTAGTAAGGGGTTGTGTTTGGTGCTGGGTGGTCTATTGTCTGGGTCGGTGATTTTGCCTACTTCGATTAGATCTTGGATAGAGTGTTTTAGTTTGAGACAATTATTAGTAGAATGTCCGAGGGTTTAGTGGAATTTACAAAAGGCATCAGGGTTGTAACTAGGTGAGTTTTGGTTGGGTAGGAATCTAACTGGTTCTGGTTTGAGTAGGTTTTGTCTCTCTAGCCTCTTGAATATTTTGGACAATGGTTGGTTGAAGTTGGAAAATTTTTGATTGGTGATCATTCAGTTTACATATACGATTTTGGTGTTTGAGGGTCGGCTATATGTGGCTTTTCCTTTCTGGTTCTTCTTTTTCTTTGCCTCTTTCTCTTCACATTGTAACCCATCATCTTACAGGCTAGCAAAAGTTTTAGGGTTCATTATCTTCAGAGTCTCTACCATGTTAGGGAGTACATTCGGAACCACTATTCTGACATGGTCTTTTTCGGAAGGTCTGTCCTTGAGTAAGGCTGCTTTATTTCTCCATCTGGTCAAGAAGTCTGCAAACGGTTCATTGTACCTCTGTTTGGTCATTTCCAAGTCTCTTAAGGAAACCTCTAGCTTGGTATTGTATGCATATTGTCCCATGAATGCTTCATAGAGTTCCTTCTAGTTGGACTGGATTGTGATTGGTAGCTGGTGGTACCATTCTTGGGCTACCCCAGTCAAAGATAGAGGGAACACCCCCACTTTTTGTTCATTGTCAAGTGGTGTGGCCGCCATAATAGATCCATATTAATTAAGGTGAAGCTTAGGATCTCTAGTCCTATTGAACTTCTACATGTCTGGCATGGTAAATTTGGGAGGCAACTTCTTCATCCCTTTGACTCCCATACTATCCAGGTCAAATTCTATGTCTGATTTCTTCTCCCAGACCATTTTTTAAAGTTGTTCCATCTTCCTAGTTAGGGTAGAGATAGCATCATGACCCTCATTTCTGTCTTCCCCCTCCGGAGGTGGGTCCTCTAGTGTTCTGGTATTGATAGCATGTTGAACCTCTTCCCTAATCATGACCGTCAAGGTGGCCAACATTGCATCCATATCAAATGATTGTCCTGTTCTTGCCATTCTATTTGAGTCAATACTACCCCTGACTAGTCGTCTTCCTACTCTTCTCTAAGTTGATCGAGACTCAATATTTACTGCCAAACCAGAAGCATTAGCAATATGCATGAGATGCAGATGCATGTATACATATATGCAAATGCAAGTATGCATGCATATATGGATGCATATGTGCATGACAAGAAAATAAGAAAACTCATTAGCTATACACGTAATAACTACTACCAAATGGCATGCCTTCCAACCTTATTACTCCCGCACACGTATTATGTTGGTCAAAAGTCCATTTCCTAGGTAGGCTGGGGTACTTTATTTCATCAACAGGGGATGATAGTACCGTCGTATAATAATGTTCTCTCAAACTATCCTAGCAAATAATAGCATTTATGATAATCAAGTCTGTATCCTTGTACCTAAATTCTGCCTTTAGACGGACAGAGTTTTGGTATAGGCTTTAGGCTTAATGATCACAAATACTCATGGCAACATTACAGCAAGCAGGATTAGCGGGTACAAGCTAATGGAAACTTCTATGGTCATTACATGCTGAGTTTTGATTCTTTGGTTTGGCTAAGAAGGCTCCCACAGAATCAGACTCCCATTAACCATTGCTAGGATGGTAGGAGATCCAGTATGGGCTTCCTATTAAACATAACTATTTAACCATTGCAAAGATGATAAGCCAGGTAGGATTCCCAATCACTATAAGTGGTCCACCGATAATACAATCTAAGAAACTAGTGTGGAATCGTTGGAATGCATTATAGATGGTACTAGGGTTTATAAGGACCCTACAAATGCAGAACTACGTGAAATGAAAAGGAGAACAATGATCAGATTAATTAAAGAGATGGGAAATTGCTCAGAATCTTCATTCATTTTTATTTGTAAAAACTTCCCCAGTGGAGTCACCATTGTGGACAAAGCGCCTGGGACGCATTTTTTTTCTTACCACTGCCCGTCGGTTGGTGTCCAATAGCAATGGTGACCTACTCACTAAATGGATTTTTAATTTTCACAAAAACCATGGAGTTGCCACCCGAATTGCATCGGGATCACCTAGTGATTAACAAACAGGTAGATTCCTCAGGAATCCCCATTTATCATCACACCAAATGATTTCTGGGTTAGGAATGAGTCATCCATACTTAGGGCAATTTCCCATTTAATTAAGTACTGAGGTCATTATTTCCTACCAGAGACAAACAATATAAAGCAATAAATCACCCGAAAAGTAAGATACAATGAATGGGCGCCCCTAATATTGCTTCTAATCAAATTTTAGTTCTACATTAAGTCCATTATATTTAGACCTAATTGATTGAGTGATGATGGTTGTATCATGGGTTACTATTTGTTTTAATAAATAATTAACCGAGTAGATTATTTCCTTATTTATTTAGAGACAGAAAATCCACAATTAGTTTCTAAATTATTTTTATATTTTTTTTGGGATTAATATTTGCACATTATAAGTCATTTATTATTTACCTAAAATATTTAAAATGGTAATAATACACATACAACCTTAAAGAGAGGGAAGGTGAAATGAATTTCTACCATTTTTATTTACTTATTATCAGATTAATTAATTAAGTGTCTGATTAATTATTTACAAACAGATCTAGGTGATTTGTATAAAAATTGTAAAGAAATCTTACCGATCGATCGTGTCACGACCTAGTTTCGATTATTAGGAATAACCATTATTCTTATCATGTCTTTTGCACTATAAGTGTATGTAATGCATTGTATAATATTGATTGGTAGAATAATTTTTGGAGAGCATCAAGGTTTATGGAAGTTTGGGTTAGTAAGGACCTAGTTGTAAGAAAAGTTAGAGGATCTATTTGTAAAGGAAGTATGAGAGTTAGATTATATAGCTTGTAGGGTTAATTTGAGGGGTTTTGTAGGCAAAAGTCTTCGAGAAGGTGGACCAGTGTCCAAGGGGGAGAAAAGGGTGACAAGTGGCTTGAGATGGGAGTGGACAATCTCTACAAGCTAAAGAAATTCTACACACTTTTCTTAATATTTTCTTCTTCTTTCACGTTTCTTCACTCCTTCTTCTTTT
>CANYLF011332584.1:0-19231 GCA_948193215.1 Bocquillonia castaneifolia | reverse complement strand
AACCTTATTACACACAATATATCCTACCACATCTTATGCAATGTATTACCCATAATTATGTATCCAAAGACATACTTAGTGAAATGGTTTAATATACTTAAAGGCATAATTAATCCATAATTAATTATGGCCGTTACAGTTATCTTACGAGGTCAAATATGATGTGGTCCAAAAGACTTGTCTGGCAGTTATCTGGGCAACTCGAAAGCTCAGACATTATTTTCAGTCCTACCAAGTAGAAGTAGTGGTTAAAGTAGATCCTTTGTGGTACTTATATGAAGCTCATGTCTAATCGGGAAGTTGGCTAAGCGGGTGGTGTTGCTGACCAAATTTGACATCCAATATGTCACGAAGAAAATAATCAAAGTGCAAGCCCTCGCTGAATTCCTAGCTCTGAATCCAAAAAAGTCAACTGAGCAGTTTAAGTTCGAATTCCCAGACGAAGGACTTAATGCAATAGAAGTCCAAGGATGGGTTTTAAACTTCGACGGAGCGGTCAATCACAAAGGAGCAGGGGGTAGGTGTGCTACTCATAACGCCTGTAGGAGAACGAATTCCACTTGCAAAGAAACTAGAATTCCTAATTACCAACAACATGGCAGAATATAAAGCATGTATTTTTGGGTTAGAATCTGCAAGCTCAGCAGGGTGCTAAAGAAATCTCAGTCTATGGAGATTGGAGGCTGATTGTCAACCAAGCATCAAATGAATAGGAAGTCAGGCATGAAAAACTGAAACCATATGCCGAATGCCTACAGCAGGTCAAAAGTTATTTCTAAATATGTAACTTGTTTCATCTACCAAGAGGAGAAAACCAAATGGCTGATGATTTGGCTACACTCGCCTCAGTGTGGGAAGATCCTGGTAAAATACAGACAAAACCTCTGGTGAAGGCGAGGGCCAGACAACCGTGTTATGTAAAGGAAGAAGTAGTGTACTCCACCGACCCTCAAGAAAAACCATGGTTCCATGACGTCATGAGATACCTAGAAGCACGAGAATACCCGACAGAATCAACAAGCAAGCAACACTTCGCCCTAAGGCTCCAATCCAGGAGCTACACTTACCATGAAGGCATGTTGTACAAAAGATCACCCATCGGAATACTCCTTAGGTGTGTTACAAAAGAAGAAGCCGATGAAATCATGAAAGACGTTCATGTTAGGACTTATGGGCTTCATATGAATGGCCTGTGTTAGCACTGAAAATACAGTGGTAAGGGTATTACTGGGATACCATAGATAGAGACTGCATCAAAATGGTTCGCGGATGCCACAACTGTCAGATACACGGGGATCAGATCCACATTCCACCTTCAGAATTGCACAACCTTGCATCTCCTTGGCCCTTTTCTGCTTAGGGAATCGACATCATGGGTCCAATAAAGCCTACAGTCTCCAATGGTCATAAATACAACATTGTTGCAGTTGAATACTTCACCAGATATGTTGAAGCCATCTCACTTCCCACAGTTACTGCCCGTAACATGAATGAATTCCTAGCCAAGAGAATTAAGTGCAGATTCGAGATTCCTCACCATATAGTGTCAGATAATGGGGTACAATTCTAGGGGAAACAGCCGACTTTCTAGAAGAGAATGGTATTGAGCAACTCAAGTCATCTCCTTACAAACCACAAGCTAATGGGGCCGTCGAAGCCGCCAACAAAACTGTTAAAAAGATTCTAGCAAAGATGGTCAGAACGTACAAGGACTAGTCAGAGCAGTTACCGTATGCTATCATGGGATATAACACCACCATTAAGAGTGCATTAGGACAAACACCTTTCTCCTTAGTGTACGGGGGAGAAGCAGTACCTCCTACAAAAATGCAATGCAAATCACTACGGGTTGCACTGGAATCACAGTTGTCAGAGACAGAATGGGCAGAAAAGAAGTACAAGCAGCTGCTATCTTTGGAAGAAAATAGGAAGAAGGCTCTCTACCACATTCAACTGTACCAGAAAAGGTTGGCTAGAGCATTCAACAAAGGTATCAAGCCCCGTGCCATTAAGGAGGGAGATTGGGTCTTGAAACAAGCCAGGCATATTCCCTTTGACCCCCGTGGCAAGTTCAAACCAACTTGGGAAGGCCTATATCAGGTCATGAAAATTCTACCGAAGGGAGCAGTTAAGATTTCAGACTTGGACATCAATGAATTCACTCAACCCATCAAAATGGACAGGTTGAAGAAATACCATCTCTAAAAAAAAAGGAGCCCGATAAGTTGAAAACCCGTTCTAGGTGACTTAAGTAAAAGTTAGGGCAGCCTGCTAGGGTGAAAACCTCACAAAGAGGTGCTTTAGGCCAAAATTAAGGCAAAATAATCCCGCTGAGACTCTACACTCAGGCAAAAATTAGGGTTTGAGAGAAAATTTATAGCCAAAAAACATATGAAGGGCGGTTAGTAACAGTGGGCAATATCAGGCACGATCAGTACAGTACACTTTTGCAGATAAAGTTTGCATTGCATTAATAAAGCAGAATTATTGGTAAACATTGTCTTATTTATGGTATAACGGAATGTTTACATTTGCATAAAAGGAAACATCTTCAGTATAAGTAGAGGGCGGATATAAGACCTTCTAACACCCAGCATTTGCATATTCCATCCCGCTTGCTTCATACAGGGAACACAGCTCTCAGGAATGAGAAGCAAATGGCTCACGATCTTGCATCGACACCCATACCTTATAAAAGTCGTCAGTTGCAGTACTGCTATTGAATCTCACATTAGTAATCCGACGTCTGCCACACCATTCACGATGAACCTGGGTAAGAAACTGAGCCTACAGAAGTGATGTCTTAAAGATAGGCAGTAGAGGCACAATGCATTGAATCTAGCCATATTGACGGCAGAGTCGAGATGGGGTATAGAAACTGGAATATTGCAACCCAGCCACGGGAACGCATTCCTCGAAAAGTTCAACTGTCACTTCAGTCAGAGACCACTATGGACAATGCCAACGAATGTTATCATCCCATCGGTTAGTCAGAAAGTCATCTCACTCATCTTCTATTGAACGGAATGCAGCACGGGACAGAGAACGGGCCATCAATTACTTGGGTGCATAACAGCTCAAGTTCTTGGGAACCTCCAACAAATCCAGCCTCTCCCTTAGCCAAATCTACCCAAAACATACATCAATAAAGCCACAAAAATAAACCCAACACAAAAAAACCAAACAAACAAAGATTACCCTTTACCTATAGAAGCATCAGACTTCCTTTGAACCTGCCACCTTGTGAAACACAATCCAAACCCACAAAAGTCTCAGCCAAAACAATCGAAAAAGGATTTGCACCCGCTTCCACCTGATCGATAATGTGAGCAATTTGGATGTCACCTATGCTATCAGGTCAACTAACAGAAAAGCTTCATATAGATGAAAAACAACGATCCTTCGCCATAAAGGACAACCGGTCACTTTACGCCTGTAATTTTCCATCAACTCGGGTAGTAGCATCATCTTACGACAAGAGCAGACTTGTAGTGTCTAGGGTGCCAAGTTAAACAACGGTACCATGAAACTGGGAAAATCCAACTCCAAGCTAGGCAGGGCTACAGGAATTGAAGAAGAAACATAATTAATTCTTCCCCAGGATGGCAGCAAACTCTTCAGGCAGGGGGCATATTTCAACGCCCTTGAAATGAAACACATGGTCTTGATGGTTCTAATACTTGGCGGCACTACAAAGGAAACATTCATCGATTTTCATACCCCTCAAAGTAACCAAGGGAGATAGAGCAAAGTCAAAAAAAAATTCCATTTCTAGTGACTATCGCCCAGGAATTCCCAGACGAAGCCTTCAAGCATTGAAGGAGCAGAGGAAAGAATGGAAGCCATTCCCAAAACAAAACCCCAAGGTAAAAAATAAAGAAAGCTGGAACAAGAAGAACAAAGGGGTAAGGGGAGAAGGCTATAGATGAAGAAATAAACTTGAAAAACCTCCTCCTTATATAGCCAAAGCCATACACTTCCTACTAAAATTTGAATATACAAGGATTATGAGGCAATTCCCATTAGGGCAGAGATTGACAGCCATGCAAGCTCTATAACTCACAGAAGGTAGAAGAAACAGATTAGTGGCATCACACCTGTCGAACACAGCAACAGATATAAAAAATCCTACATGCAATAGCCAAACATCCGAACGGATCTTCAGTAAACATCTGACTAAATGTTCACGTCGCATTGAATATCCGGTCAAATGTTCAAGACCTGAGAAAGCTTATATTTTTTGTAATTCATGCATTCCACAGACACCCATACATGCATACACGTGAACAATAGACGTAATTGCATTCTCCGACCATACATTAACATACAATCACAACATAAAACATCCAAACATCCTAAACATCCAAACATACGCATATATGCACATAAACTATAGGTTTAGCAAAAACTGCCTCTACAAGCACAGCCAACGTCAACAAGTGTTCAGAACAAAGGGCCAAACAAGCACCCAAATAACAAAGAAGTGTCCACGACAAATACAGAAGATCAATCGCTTCGGGGGCTAACACGTCTCGCAGGCTCCTGCTCCTCCACCTCCTCCTCAAACTCAAACTCTTAAGAAGAGGACTCCTTCTCTACCAGTGAGGCCGCTGCAGCCTGTAACTCTCTCACCTAAGCTCTCAAGCCAGCTATCTAGGCATCCTTCCCCGTTGCATGAGTTTGCCATGTCGTACATAATTCGGCAGTGACATATTTGCATGCTTGAAACATGCCGGCAAGCTGAAAAGCATCCTCAGCAAAGATCTATAGCAAAATGAGGGATAACTCATGAGAACTCAGAAAAAGGAATCCAGAGACTGCCTAGAAAGGAATTACAAGATACGTACATGACTAATACTGGAAGGAATACTCATGTGATGGTTCGTAGTGGGCTAGATCATCTTCTCCTTCACGCCCTCAAGGGTCTAGCAGGTAATAGATGAAGAGGGGAACGAGGATACCTACCCGACACTGATCCTCCCTTTCCGATGGGTCATAGCCGCACCTTTCCTAGCTGGTCCTTAAGCAGCGACAGCCGCACCAGCATGGGCCCCTGCAACAGAGGTGCCAATATGATCGGTAGACCCGCTAGCCATCAAGTTCAAGCCACAAATATTGTTCGGTAGCCTAGTCACGGCCCTCTGAGCCTGAAGGAACAATTAGAGATGTCAGAACAAGTCAAAGCCTGAACATAAGATCCAGAGCAAGCAAATACTTACAGCCATAGCCCTCACAATAGGCATAGGAAGAGCGAGTAAATAGGAGCTCTCCAAGAAGATAGGATACCTCTGGTCCTCAACCGTGGAATCCATAGCATCCTCGTTGACAATCCAGTGGTTGACCTTGCGCTCGGACATCTTGTGAGTCCAGAACATGTCTTGAGGAGGATCCTGAGGAACCACCTCCCACTCGGTCTCCCAAGTCTGCTCGTGGACTCTCTCCCCCAGGAACCACATCCTGCAACCAGAGCCTTCCAACATGAGTCTCCTATCATCCTTTAGCCAGGAAATGGTCACATACTTGGGTAACCTCTCTATATCGCCCATCTAGTCAAAGCTAATCTGCTAAGACAAGGGTCCAGAATTAGAACACACGATGAAGCATGTAAGAGAATGCAAAGATTACAAAAGGAATACTTACATCTTCCTTGGTGTGAGTCAGCTCGTTCAACACCTTCTTGTAAGCTGCCAAGTCCATCTACAGGGTCATGTTCTGGAGAAGCGCCCTATCTCCTCAGGGCTGGCAACGTCCTTGAAACCTGAATCGACCAAAAGTTCTTCAGCAGGCCCATCTCAATAGCCCAAATCTACAAAGAAGCAACAAAGGATCAGCAGCAGCTTTATAAATAATTGAAGAAAACATTAAAGCAAGAAGTACCTACCTGAATAGCATGCCAAAAACCATTTAGCTTCCTCTACACCATGGAGAACTTGTCCAAACAGGAGTATAGGTAAGCCAAGGCGGCAGACCCCCAATCATATTGCCCCATAGCGTCAAAGTCTCTCAGCAGGGGCACGAAGTGGATCCATAAACTGCTGGTCTCATTGCAGAAAAGAGAACTCGCCAGTAAGTGAAATAGAAAGATCATGGCCATCTTATCTCGGCATGCCTCTCTAGCTGGCTCAGCATACCTCCAGACTCCATCTAGATCCTCCTGATAGATGGGGCAAGCCACTCCAGCATACTGGAATAGACAATTTACGTGTCCTTGTCCCAGAAAATAGGCTGGTGTCCAAACATGCGGATGAAGTAGGCATTCCTCTCCTCCATAGAAGTAAAGTATAGAGCGCCATCAAAAGAAATCCTCTCACCAGCACATCGGACGCCGGTCACAATTGCAAATGCCCCAGGAGATAGCATATACTTCCCACAAGGAAGCTAGAAGGTATGGGTGATGCACATCCATCTCTCCATCAAAGCATATGTGGAGATACGGTCGACATGGCCCAATTGGTCCGGTAGTGCCATCACAAATGTCTTAAGGCCGACACGATGAACCCGGGCCCTGACAGACTCAGGAAGCATATTCCAGGCCTCCCTGGAGTCATACAGGTTGTCAGCCTAGGAGAAGCTTGTAGTAGACTCCCTCTGTAGAGAAAACAATCACTGTAAGTCAAACATGCATTCACAAACATGGCAGCAAGCCAAAATCGTACCAAAACGCACAAACGGGTGCTGAATTCAAAAAACATGCACACACTGAGGTTTTAGGCATCCAAACACTTGCGCAAGCACAATGTAATCACAACAGCATAATAACAATTCAAAACAAACAAGTTTTGGACAAAAACACACTTTCATAGGGCAAACAGGCCCGGGAATAGGCAAAAATGCACTAACGCGTGCAAACACGGGAATCACAGCCCCAATCACATCCACACATACATGTTATAGTCGTACATAGGCAGTGATATGGTCACAATTCAAAACAAGCAAGTTTTGAATCACACCGCAAAATTCCATAGTGAACGGGTCAAAGATTAGCAAAAAATGTGTAAACGAGTGCAAAACACAGGGGTTACAGGCCCTAGCGCACTTACAGACATGCATTACAGTCACACATAGTCCACAACTTAATCATAATCTGATAACAAATGAGTTAAGGACTTCTAACATTTTCTGCTAAAAAACAGTCCACAGATTTGGCCGAATCATTGATCATCCGGCTAGATGATCACAATGATTTGGTCGGACCTTCACATTCCAAATGAACATCTGGATGAATGTTCACATACAAGTTCACAGTCCACAAGTAGGCAAAGCACTAAAATGCACAAAACATCACTATCCAAGGCCCTAGGGCACTAGGTCAAGTCCAACACAGTCACACATAGGCACAGGAACACAATGCATGCATAACAGGAGCCTCTCAGATCGACGTGAAGGTTTGGCCAAACCTTTAAACATTCGGTCGAATGATCATGAAGGTCTATTGAATCTGCAAATCCAGCCAACAGACCCAAGAGGCACTAAAACACAATGGCAGTAAATAAAACTCAAAGGAAATCATTAGGCAATGGAGTACCAACCTCTATCGAAGCATAGCAGCCTATTTAAGCCCCCAATTTTGTAAATGGTTTTTTGTTAACTCCCCCCCCCCCCCCCCCGTTCTAATCCGCAAGCATCCAGGACATATACACACTCATCCACATCAAAGATTGAACAAGACCGATTGAAAAATGGATTTAAGACATCAACAACGGGTTGAGGAACCTCCAAAGATAAAAGAATCGTCTGATTTTCACCCTCCATGGTCTCTTCCACCGCCGGTTGTGAGAGGAGAAAAGGGAAAAGAAAAAATGGTGAAAACAAATGAGAAAAAGAAGGAGATGATCCAAAGATCCAAGAAAAATAGATAAGCAAAAGAGAAATTAATGTCCAATTGATTTTGAGAGAAAATGAAATCGAAAGAAAGAGAAAGAAATGGAAGAAAAAAATGGGTGGTTTCCAAAACAAGTAGGGACCAAATTACCATTTTGGTCCCCAAAATTTCAAATCCTGTGAATTGGCCTAAAAATTAAGAAGTTTGTGACAAACAAGTCCAAATCAGGCCTAAAACTGCTACAATTAAGCCCAAAAGTCAAATTAACTACACCAGATGCTTCAAAAAAAATTCCAGACAACTCTACAGTTAGCTATAATATTTTTCATAGGGGTAACAGAGCCCTAGACAATTCTTCAGAACTCTCCCAAGAGTAATTTTCCAGAAAATTCAGACGACAACTAGTCATTTACCAAAGCTCTAAACAAGAAATGGGCAAATCATCAGCTGCAAATTTGACAGGTTTTTTCTAGATAACTGACAAACGGGTCACCATCGACAGAGTGACGGCAAGTCACTTCCAGAAATTTCTATTGACAAGCAGGTCATCACCAGCAAAATATTGTAAATTAATAGGCTAATCAACAGCAAGTCACTTTCAAAAAAATGACAGATGAGTCAACCTTGACAGAATTACTGTAGGATCGACAACAAGTCATCTATGATAAAAAAATTCATCTGAGAACCAGAAGCTCCAACAGCATCTCAGAATTTATTAAAACTCCTTAGGATTCCAGTGTTCAAGGTTCCTAGTCTAACAGACCTAGGCGTGTCTTAGGCTTTCCGGGTGATCCTTGATGTCCATTTAGGTTGCCAGAAACCTAGATTCCTAGTCTAACAGATCTAGGTGCGTCTTAGGCTTTCCCGGCTTAACCCAACGTCTTCCTAAGTTACCAATGGCTTAGGTTTCCTGTCTAGACCGACCATAAAGTGTCCTAGACTCCTCCGGGGATGGGCTAGCTCCGGCTTTTCGGTGACGACTATCGACCTCCCGGGCAGTATCCTTTTTTGTATCCCTTTATTTGCTTGTTTATTTTTGTTTACTTTGCTTTGTCATTCATTTAATCATTTAATTGGCTAACATTGCTAAACTCCAACAAAGCGAGGGCAATTGTAGACACCTGATTTTTGGATGCAGGTACGTGGAAGCAGCGCGGAAGCCTAGTGATGAATACAGTCCAAATGCGGACCACTCTGTCACCCAATTTCTATTAGAAGTGAATCAAAGGGTTGAAAATGATTTCAAAGTGTTTTTAAAATGAATTTCAGGCCTGTTGATGGTCCAACTGGATGACTAATGGTCCAGCCTGGCCCATATGCTACAGAATCCATGTTAGGGCCAAGAGGCCCAATTGTCCCATCAATGATCATTCGGTCGGATCTTCACCAATGATCTGGCCGGATGTTTACATTGATATGATAGGTTATGGGGCAAGATGCATGAATCAATAGTGCACTCAAGACCTATAACTAACACCGGCCTACATCCATATTGCAACTTGAACAAGTTACTGAAAAACATTCAATTTTCTCTTATAAATACCCTAAGTTTGTACACTATTAAGGGACAACTAAGGGAGGACAAGAGAGAATTAGAGAGACAATTGGAGAGAAGACAGACTTTACAAAGAAAAGGGAAAGGAGAGCGCGCACACATACACTAGTTTTTCAAAACTCAGTTTCTCTATGAAACACATTTTATCACAGTTCTTTGGGTCTCCAAATGAGGGGACCACGACAAATCTAGAAGCTCATCTTCTACCCAAAAGTGGTAACTTACCTCTATTTTGAGGGCAACCAACCATCCACGAAGTATCCATACATCTAGAATAAGCATATTCTTTCACTTATTTATTGTTGTTTAATTTATCGTAACTTTTGATAATTCACATACTAATTTTGCTTTATATTCTGATTACATATACGAGTTCCACGTGAAGCTAGGAGGATGTAGAACCAACCATATTCAAGTTTGAAGCTCCGTAGCCCAAGCTTCAAACTTGAGCAGTGTGCTAACTTGAAGAATTGGGTTACTGTCAGAAGCCATTACTATAGCCCATAATAGACCTCTAGGAGTAGCTTATGACTTTTTATTTGCCATATGTACTCGTTATTTGTAAAGATTTGTAATAATATAGGAGAAAACATACTCGGAGCTCAACATACAGGTCCAGCCAAATGTTTGATGGTCCGGCCGGATGTACTTGAGGTCCGGCCGTACATTCATGCTTCAAACAGATGTCCCACCTACTTTGATTATTTTTAAAACTTGGGCCTGGCCCAAACCAAACATTCGGCTGCACCTCCAGCCAAAGGTCCGGCCGGATCTCCACAATGATGAGGTGAAATGGAGGAAATAACACTGTGGATAGACTAGTTCAAAGCTTCAAGGTCAACTGATAAGTCCTCTCCAAGATAAGTTGGTCGATTGATAAGGTTCTCTTATTATTTTTATGTAAATCACCTAGAATTAATCAGAAATAATTAATTGGACATTTAATAAATAAAACCCAGTAATAAGTACAATAAAATGGTAGAAACTCATTTCACATTTCCTTTCTTTAATGGTGTATGTATACTCTTGCCATTTAATATTTTGGGTAAATAATAAATAAATTAATATGCAAATCTCAACCTATAAATATGTGTAAAATATATTAAAAACTAACTATGGATATTAGGCATGTAAATGAATAAGATAATAATCCACTCAGCTAACCATTATTAAAATACATAGTAACCTAACAATATAGCAATCAACACTCAGCCAATCAGGATTAACTACAATGGACTTAATGTAGGACTAAAATCGATTAGAAACAATATTAGGCGTGCCCATTCATTGCATCTTATTTTTCAGGTGATTTATCGCTTTATGTTGTTTGTCTCTGGTAGGAAATAATGACCTCTTTACTTAATTAAATGGGAAATTGCCCCAAGAATGGATGATGCATTCCAAACCCAGAAATCATTTGCGTGGTGCCGAATGGGGATTCCTGAGGAATCTATCTATTTGTTAATCACTAGGTGATCCCGATGTAATTCGGGTGGTGACTCCACAACTATTTTCATAAAATTATAAAAATCCATTTAGTGAGTATGTCGCCATTGCCATTGGACACCAACCTAAGGGCAGGTCCGGGGCGCTCTGTCCACACCAGTGCCATATTACTTTCTGGATGTTTATCACTTTATATTGTATGTTTCTATAGGAAATAATGACCACCTTAACTAGTTAAATGGGAATTGCCTAGTATGGATGACTCATTCCGAACCCAAAATCATCTAGAGTGATGACGGATGGGAATTCCAAAGGAATCAACCTGTCTTACTCGTCACTCAGTGTCCCGATTGCAATTCGAGTGGCGACTCCATGTTTTTCTAAAAAAGCTAAATCCCAATTTAGTGAGTCAACTCGCAATTGCCATTGGGCACATCTAGGACATGAAAAACTTGTGTGTCCACAGTGGCGACTCCACTAAGGATGTTTTTACAAATAAAAATGAATAAAGATTTCGAGCAATTTTCCATCTTTTTAAATAATATGGTCATTGTTCTCCTTACTGCATTGCATTCTAGATCTGCATTTTTTAGGGTCCCTATAAACCCCGGTACCACTTATAATCTCATCGCTTGAACCCTTGAGTAGGGATGACGATCAAAGGAAATTTACGTTCGTGGGAGCCTTTCTAGCCAAACCAAATGTCAAAACCCAGCATGTAATGACCATAGTAGTTTCCCCTAGGAATTACCTGTTAATCCAACTTGTTGTAATGCTACCAAGATTATTTATGATCATTAAGCCTAAAGCCTATACCGAAACTCTGTCCATCTAACGGCAGAATTTAGGTACAAGGATACAGACTCAATTATCATAGATGTTATTGTTTACTAGGATAGTTTGAAAGAGCATTCTTACACGTCGGTAATGTCATCTCCTATTGATGATATAAAGTACCCTAGCCTACCTAGGAAACGGACTTTTGACCAACAGAATACATGTGTGGGAGTAATAAGGTTGGAAGGCCTGCCACTTGGCAGTATTTGGTACTCATACAGCTAACGGTTTCCTTATTTCCTTTGTCATGCAGTCATACATACATGCATCTACATTACATCCATGAACCTAACAAGTCTTGTGTTGTAGAAGATGGAGTCTCAGTCCTTTAGTACTTGGAAGAGAGTAGGAAGATAATTAGTTTGTGAATTCCAAGACCTTGGAGAATTAAGGTTGGACAGAATGCCTGAGACATCACAAAAAGTGGATGTGGACACTCTAATGACTGCTATGAGGGTCATAATTAGAGAGGAAATCAAGAACATTGTTAATGCTGACAAGACATCTAAAGATCAGCCTCCCGAATGGGGAAGATAGGACTGATGACAATGATGCCATTTCGACCCTAACTAGGAAGATGGAACAGTTGCAAGACATAGTTAAGGGTAAGAGGCATGATGTCAACTTTAACTTAGACAATATGGGAGTCAAGGGGATGAAGAAGCTTCCTCCCAAATTTTCAATGCTGAATATACAAAAGTTTGATAAAATTGGGGATCCTAAACTCCAACTTAAGTAGTATGGGTCTATCATGGCTACCACACCTCTTAACCATGAACAGAAGATTGGAGTCTTCCCCTTATCACTTACTAGGATAACACAAAATCGGTGGTATCATCATCTAACGTCTTCCATACAGTTTGATTGGAAAAAACTTTGTGATGCCTTTATTGGGCAGTATTTGTACAACACTAAGCTGTAAGTATCTTTAAGGGATTTGGAAATGAACAAACAAAGGTATAACGAGTCATTCGTTGATTTCCTTACTCGTTGGAGAAACAAGGCAGCCTTGCTTAAAGATAAGACTACTGAGAAAGATCAAGTTAGGATTTATGGTTAGAAATGTGCTCCCTAGCATGGTAGAAACCCTCCAAATTATGAACCCTAAAACCTTCAATAACCTGTATGATCATGGACTGCAAAGTGAAGAGATAGAAGCTGAAAGGAAGAAATCTCAGAAGGGAAGCCTGCCTATAACCGACCCACTACCTCAAAAACAGCCGATGTGAATCGAGTCATCACTAACCGAAAGTTCTCCAGCTTTAACCAACCCTTATCCAAAGTATTTGAGAGACTCGAGAGACAAGGCCTAATCAAACGTGAACCAGCTAAGTCCCCACCTAACCCAAACTCTCCAATATAAAAGCCTGACAACTATTATAACTTCCACCAAACCCATGGACATTCCACCGATAACTGCATCAAACTCAAACATAGCATCCAAGACCTCATTGACGCTGGAAAAATCACAAATCCTAACAACCGCCAACCTAGCACTAAATATAAGCCTCTACCCAATTACAATCGAGTACCCCCGCCTAATCAAAACATGTGTATTGGATCCGGATTTACCGAAGAAGAAGTCCTCTCTTCTTTTAAAAATGCACTCACCCTACAAAGTATTGTTGCCCATCACATTGCCTCGCTGAGAGAAAGGATGCTTGACTTGGAAAACTTGGAGGACTTTTATCTACTATTAACCGAGTCAAGTGACAGAGTTCAAAATACTTATATGTTAGATGTTTGGTACTCCTCAAGTGAAGATGAGGCTCATGTTCTTAATACGTTCAAGCTAGCCAGTGAGGAAGATTCTATTGTATGACAAGTTACCTGGAGTGGTTGAGAATATCGGAGAAAGGATCTAGACAAGTTCCTCCTTGAAGGGCATCACCGAAAAGAAGCACCAACTCTTGAAAATCTAAAAGATAATGTAAAAGGAAAAGAGGATATAATCACAAATCAATTAAAGAAACTAAGGCCAATGGCCAACGCCAGCATTTGGGATCTATTAATCTATTCAGATCGAACAGGAAAGCTTTAATGGAAGCTCTAACTCATATCTAAGTTCCTAAAGATGTTACCCTCGAGAACATGGTTGGATTAATGATGGAAAAGAAACTGGGAGAGATCACCTTCGCTGATGAAGATTTGCCCCTGAAAGGACGTGATCACAATAAAGCCCTCTATATTGTTGTTGAGCTTAATGGAAAAAAGACCTCCTGTGTAATGGTCGACAATGGTTCTGCCATTAATGTCTATCTGGTAAAGGTGCTGCCTAAACTGGGAGTTTCATCCTCAAATTTTTGACCATCTGATTTGGTCATCCGGGCTTATGATGATTCTAGGAGAAATGTTGAAGATATATTCACTACTAAAGTCAAAATTGGGGCTATTGAATCAGAAGTTGACATTACTGTGCTAGACATACCGATGACATTTGTTGTGTTACTAGGAAGACCCTGGTTTCATTCTCTAGGAGGAGTCCCATCTACCCTGCATTAAAAGATCAAGTTTCCCTATGAAGGAGGTGTTCTAACAATTCATGCTGAGCCAACTTAGTATGTAGCCATACTCCGAGCAGCACCTAAAGAAGTCATATCTCCTATAAGCTTCCAAGTCATGGGAATCCATGAAGAACGAGCTAGGCCACAAGTAAACGTCATGCTTCAAAAAATGAACTACTTTCCTACATTGGGATTGGGGAAGAATCAACAAGGGATCAATGCACTCCCAGACTTCAAGACTTAGACTACCCAAAGGGGCATAGGATATGAAGAAAATTATTCCAAGAAGAAGGTTAAAGAGAATGACTCGATCATGATCAAAGGGAACCTGTATGACTACTTTGTCAGAGAAAAGGGCAAGACTTCAAGTAACGTCGGGAGCAATAAAGGCTCTGCTCTAAACCCTACCCAGATTATTGAAGAAGTAATCACTGAAGACTTGGTTTTCAAAATGGAAAAGATGACTATCAAGGGAAGCACGGGTCCTGCGATAGAAGATAGTGCTGAGGCTAATGACTCTGATTTAAATGTTTTTATCAATAATATTTTACTTGATACTTCCTATTATGTTGATGTAATAACTCCCGACCTCTTTGAGGTCGATGAGGATGTTTTCATTTCTAAGGTCAATGATATAATTTCCGACTTTGCTTACTTGTATGATGTTTTCCTTGATGGCACTATGCATTTCACTGATCATACCATGATCATGTTTAAGATAAATTCTGTTCAGATAAATGCTTACAATTTAGGTATGAAAGAACATTCAAAGGAAATACTGATCGCATCCGATGTAACCCCTGAAGAAAGAGAGAGATTCGAACAAATTCTTGCAAAAAGAAGAGAAGTGTTTGCTTGAACCTATAATGATATGCCGAGAGTCGACAGAAAGATCACAGAACACTTCATCCTAACAAATCCAAATATGAAACCAGTAAAGCAGAAACTCTAGAGGTTAAGACCAGAATAGGCACAGTTGATCAAAGAAGAGATTGAAAAGTAGTTGAAGGCAAGGTTCCTAGAAGTTGTAGAATATCCAGAATGGTTGGCCAACATTGTACCAGTACCAAAGAAAGACGGTAGAGTTAGAATGTGTGTTGATTTCAGAGATTTGAATAAAGCATCACCTAAGGATGACTTTCCTCTACCACATGTCGATGTGCTTATCAACAGTGCAGCAGCCAGTGCTATGTATTCCTTCATGGATGGATTTGCAGGGTATAACTAGATCATGATGGCCCTGATAGACAAAGTGAAGACAGCCTTCATCGCTGAATATGGAGTTTTCTGTTACAAGGTAATGCCATTTGGACTCAAAAACACGGGGGCAACATATCTAAGAATGGCTACCACTCTGTTTCATGACATGATGCACAAGGAAGTGGAAGTATACATAGATGATATGATGGTCAAATCTCCAACTCGTGAATAACACTTTGATGCACTAGACAAGTTCCTTAAGCGGGCAGTGAGGTACAACTTGAGGTTAAATACGAAAAAATGTTTGTTCAGAGTCATTGAAGGTAATCTGCTCAGGCACTTGATCAGTCATAGAGGAATTGAAGTAGACCCAGACAAGATCAAAGTGATACAAGAAATCCCAATACCGAAGACTGAAAAAGAAGTCAGAGGATTCTTGGGAAAAATCCAGTATATTAGCAGATTCATATAATGATTAACCATGACCTATGATCCTATCTTTAAGCTACTGAGAAAGAACGAACCTAAAGAATGGAATACCAGATGTCAAAAGGCATTTGAAAAGATAAAGCAATATTTGACCAATCTACCTGTCCTTCAACCCTCGAAGACAAGGAAGCCATTAATCTTATACTTAGCACTGGAAGATGAGGCCGTTAGTGCTATGATGGCACAAGCAAATGACGTTGGAACGGAGCATGCAATCTACTACCTCAGCAAGATATTATTGCCTTAAGAGATCAAGTATGATTTGGTGCAGAAGACTTGCATGGCTGTAATTTGGGCAAACCGAAAGCTCTGACACTACTTCCAGTCTTATTCTATGGAAGTAGTTGCCAAAGTAGATCCCCTAAGACACTTCTAAAAAGCCCCTGTTCTGATTGGAAAGTTGTCCAAGTGGTTAGTATTACTGACCAAGTTTGACATACGCTATATCACTAAGAAAAAAATCAAAGGATGAGCAGTAGTAGAATTTCTAGCCTTGAACCCGAAGGACTCATCTGAGCACGTCAAAGTTGAATTCCCAGATGAAGGACTTAATGTAATAAAGGCTCAAGGATAGGTATTGTACTTTAATGGTGCAGTCAATCAAAAGGGAGCCAGAATAGGTATTTTGCTCATAACACCCTTAGGAGAACAAACCCCTATTGCCAAGAAATTGGAATTTCCTGTCACCAACAACATGGCGGAGTATGAAGCGTGCATACTTAGGTTAGAATCTGCCAACTCAGTAGGAGCCAAAGAAATTTCAGTCTAAAGAGATTCAAAGTTGATTATCAATCAAGCAGTGGAAGAATAGGAAGTTAGAGATAGGAAGCTAAAACCATACGCTGAATACTTACAATGACTCGAGAATTATTTTCATAAATGTAGCCTACGTCACCTACCTAGAGGTGAAAACCGAATGGCGGATGCCTTGGCCACCCTTACAACAATATGGAATGATCCAGATAAAATGAAAACAAAACCCCTGGTAATGATGAAGTCCAGCCGACCTTGACATGAGAATCAAAAGATGCTTTGTCTCATAGGACCACCCATGAAACCATGGTTCTATGACGTCCTGAAGTATTTGGAGGCACAAGAATACCTAGAAGAATTGAATAGTAAGCAATGCTTAACTATCTAACTCCAGTCCAGGAACTACACCTATCATGAAGCGATGCTATACCGAAGATCACCATCTGGAGTGCTCCTTAGATGTGTCACGTAAGAAGAAGCCGAAGAAATCATGAGGGAAATACATTTTCAAGACATGTGGACCCT
Source organism: Bocquillonia castaneifolia (assembly GCA_948193215.1). Lineage (NCBI taxonomy): Eukaryota > Viridiplantae > Streptophyta > Magnoliopsida > Malpighiales > Euphorbiaceae > Bocquillonia > Bocquillonia castaneifolia. The sequence continues at coordinate 2,100 of CANYLF011332584.1, read as the reverse complement.
ACATGCGTGGGCTTGTACTCGCCTTGAAAATATGAAGACAGGGGTATTACTAGGATACCATGGACAAAGACTGTATCAAGAAGGTCCACAAGTGCCACGATTGTCAGATACATAGGGATAAAATCCATGTTCCATCCTCAGAACTACACAGCCTTGTGTATCCATGGCCTTTCTCTACCTGGGGAATCGACATCCTTGGACTAATAAAATTGACATCATCTAATGGCCACAAGTACATCATTATCGCAGTTGAGTATTTCACCCGATATGGTAAGGCCGCCTCACTTCCCACTTTTACAGCTCATAACATGACTGAATTTCTGGGAAAGGGAATCAAGTGCTGATTTGGAATTTCACACCAAATAGTATCGGATAATGGAGTACAATTCCAAGGGGAAACTGCAAAGTTCCTGGAAGAAAATGGTATTGAGCATCACAAATCATCACCATACAGGCCACAAGCCAATGGAGCCGTGTAAGCAGCCAATAAAACTATCAAGAAAATCATAGCAAAGATGATCAGAACATACAAGGATTGTTCAAGACAATTACCATATGTTGTTATGGGATACAACACCAACCTCAGGAGAGCCACTAGACAAACACCTTATTCCCTAGTATACGGAGAAGCAGTACTCCCAGTAGAAATGTAGTGCAAGTCTCTACGGGTAGCCTTAGAGGTGCAGTTGTCAGAAATTAAATGGGTAGGAAAAAGATACGAACAATTGTTGTCACTGGAGGAAAATAGGAAAAGAACCTGTTATCATACACAGTTGTATCAGAAGAGGTTAGCACAAGCATTCAACAAAGGCATTAAGCCACGCCTGATCAAAGAAAGAGATTGGGTTCTGAAGCAAGCCAGGCCAATTCCATTCGACCCACGGGGCAAGTTCAAACCAACCTGGGAAGGTCTGTACTTGGTTGTGAAAGTCCTACCTAAAGGTGCGATTAAGATATCAGACCTGGACGGTAATGAGTTTACTTAACCTATCGATATGGATAGACTAAAGAAGTACTATCTTTAAAGAAAATATACCCCATTGAATTTGGAGCATTCACGCAAAAATTAGGGGATGAGAGAAAATATCCAGCTGTAACAGGGGGCATATTGGGCGTGATCAGTATAGTACACTTTTGTAAATAAATTGCATACATTTTATAAAACAACATTTTTATTAAACATTGCCTTATTTTTGGTACAATGGAATGTTTACACGTACATTATAGAAAACATCTCTTACAAAACAACATAAGTAAAGGGCAGATCCGAGACCTCCTAACACCCAGCATTTGCATGGTTCACTCTGCTTGCCTCATACAGAGAATCCAGTCTCCTAGTATGAGAAGTAGAAGGTTCAAGCTTTTGTACTTCCACCCATGCCTTGTAAAAGTCCTCAGTCTCAGTACTACCAGTAAATCTCAGGTTTATCATCCTACGTCTGCTTCCCCACTCATGACGGATTCAGGCAAGAAGCTGAGGTTGTAGCAATGATGCTTCGAACTCAGGCAACAGAGGCACGATATGCCGAACTTGACCATACTGACGACAGAGCCTAGATGGAGTGTAAAAAATAGAATACTGCAGCCCAGACAGAGCGACGCATCACCTAAAAAGTTTAATGGTTACTTCAGTCAAAGACCACCATGGACAATGCCAGTAGATATTATCCTCTCTCCGGTTGGTCAGATAATCCTCCCATTCGTCCTCTATCACCCAAAGTGCAGACAGGGCATGGGCCATCAACTACCTAGGCACATAAGTATTCAAATTCATGGGAACTTCAATCAAGCCAAACCTTTTTCTTAGCCAAAACTTCCAAAACACAAACCAACTCATAAACAAACAAACATAACAACATACACAAAAATGGCATTTAAGGGAGGATGCAATGATCCGGACAAACCTTTGTTCATCTGTCCGGATCTGTAAATGAAAAACCAATTCCAGAAATTGAAAATAGTTGTTGGCTTTAGTGGCATCAATCCATCTTATTTTGAGTTTAACAACCCTTTATCTTTGTCTAACAAAGTTCCTAAGTGTGTAGGTTTTCAACCAAGCTAGTTTTGAATGACTCCTGCAAACCGCGCCCGTGATAAGGG
>CANYLF011332536.1:0-15762 GCA_948193215.1 Bocquillonia castaneifolia | reverse complement strand
TATTTATTATATTATATTTAAAAAATAATAAAGTTTATCATTATCATACCATTAGAAAGAAATTTCAGTGGACCACTAGACCCATACGCATTCAATCAACTTGAGCAAATTATGATTCATTTGGTTTAGTGAATTCTTTTTTTCTTCCAAGACTATATTTGTATAGTAGTCACCAGTTTTAAGCCCAAAGTTTATCACCAGGATGAAACTACATGGTCTGGAACTCTGGACTAAGCTCCAGTCCGGGTTGACTTCCGAATTCCGATAAACAAATAAAAGAGAAATTAAATTTTGCATAGTCATGATTATAGATAGTAGAATTAGACTGAAAAGCTGAGTATTGCAGCCTAAGCTAAAACATTTTTCTGATTCTGTTACTGGTTATCAACGATAATCAACAAAAACTCAAGATTCACCTGGATACTACTTTTGATGATAAATAATGATTGTATTATATTTTTAAAAAATTTTGTAACATATTGTGTTTTCACTTTTTTTAGCGACATATAATAATATAATTTACAATATTAAAGTTTAAATTAAATAATTTTCCATTACAGTTATACATTTATATAGTTTAGCTTTTAATTAACTCTTTAAAATCATATTATAATTATTACAGATCGACAACCGCCATTGTTGCCATTATTTAGAACATTGCTATTAAGCAGCTTGTCTGTATAAGTCTTGTAGCTATCATTATACCTCTCTTCAAATGTTTCATCCAGCAGAATGTTTTTTTACTTCAAAGATTGCCTTAATAAAATTTGTAATATTTATAAATAAAATATAAAATACAGATAAATATGATATAGTGATTTATGAGTGGTAAAGAATATACTATTAACGAATAATTGAAAAACTATGAAAGCAGCTAACGATGTAGGAATAATTTTCAAATGGTGTAAAAAAATGAAGGAGAAAAAAACCCCATATCTACACTTTCGGCAATAAAACAGGATGCTACATACGTATAAAGATGAGATTATTTCACTGGCTCATTCCAATGTGCACCGAAAAGAGAAAGAATGCCGCTAGCATCATATTGAAAGAAATTGATAGAGATGCAAAGACGCACCTAAAGCTCAAGTTTGAAAAGTGCCACCGCCCTCAGATTGCATGTACATGCACCCAAAATACGGGAGGGGGGGAAAGAGCGATCTCGTTTCAGCAAAAAGAGCCCCAAGTAAAAGAATGTCTACCAAGAAAACATCTCTTTTAGGTGGGAGCATTAAGCTTAAACAATGTTTCAGCTGAATAAAAGAGAATGTCCACGTAAAGCTGGAGATGCAAAGTACAAGGCTAGAGACAATGGGATGATTTCTTCCTCTCTTTTTTTTGTTTCTTTTCTCCTTTTGAGAATGCAACAGAATGATTCTTAGATACAAGTGAGGCAACGCATATGTCAAAAAAATCACATGCAGGGATCTTGTGCCCTAGTTCAAATCCATCAAATCTTTGGAATAATAATGGTCAGTTCAAACACTAGAAGTTTCCAAATTTCCTGCAAATTAAACCTTCTGTGGATCCTTGAAAGCATAAGGGCATTCTCAAGCATTTGTAGAATCCATTTTAGTCTTTGTAATTCCAAATATGCTATGCAAATGACGCCATTAATATTTAGTAATGATAAAAGAGGAAATCCCTACATGGATGTAGCTCACATTTACTTCATAATCAGCAGTATAGGTTATGAAGAATATCTTGGTTGAGTTTCTGGAGTGATGGAACCTGCAACACTTGTTTAGCCAGTTGGGCCATGACTCGATCCATGTACATCACGTAAAGTCCATTTCTGCTTTCCAGAAGTCCCAATGCTTTTTGAGCATGAAGCAGAGAAATCATCCCCTCTTCAAACATCACTGCAGTGTGATCATCACATAATCATTTTCAGGTTGCCTATGCATGACTAAACGAGTGTTTTAGACTAGTGAAATACTCAAAACAACAGTGTAAAAATTCATATGTTGATTAGGCTATAGTCTTTAGATCTACCAAGAGAAAAAGAAGAGCTAGATCTCCAACGAAAAAATAGCTTGATTATAAACTTTGAGTGCATGAACAACATGAAATGTCCATGACCAGAATGCATTAATTAATGCAAGAGCCAACCGACATGAACATGTTCAAATCGAGATAAATACCATTATCAAAGCTTTCATAATTTGACCAAGTAAACAAGTGATCTGACACCAAAAACTCTATGAGCTGGATCCTGTCATCAATTAAGATGAAAGAAAAACAAAATGAGGTGAATACTTTATACAGAACCAGGACATGAAGATATTAGTTTAATATACCACATAAAACATAATTGTGCCATTGTGATTCACCTACAGGAAATAGCTTAAAAATTTTATTTCAATACATGAAGAATTCAGTCATTCGGAGGAAGGTCATTGGACTGCAGTAGCGAGTTTAATTGATAAATTGTTTACAAGTAGTTGGACAATGGCAAATTTCTTCTATGGGTAATGAAGTCAAAATAAAGCTTCCAAGAAATACCAAGAATAAAATGCAGCAGCCAAGAAGGAATTATGGACATTCAGCAATTGGGAACATTCTACAAGTAGTAGAGGGCCTGGTAAGCAACAGAAATCAAGCAACTTTGAATATGTGACAGAATCAAATGACAATTCCATCGTCATAAAGTTCCACTCATGAAGTGATTGCCTATTCTAAAAACGAAATTTCACATGTTGAGGCCTAATTGATTCTAGAGCAAAGGAAAGCAATGCAGAAATCGGCATCCCATGATTAACCTTCGCTGATAAATAATGTCCTTGAGCCTCTAAAAAAATGATAAAAAGGGATTAGGAGGGAATGGTATGAACGATCAGGATTATAAGAACTTACAAAATGTACAAACACCTATGTATGTTTGGAAAAGCATCATCAAATGGATCCATGAAGAGCAAATTCTCTGCCAGTACAGAAATTCTTTGAGAAATTGAGAGCAATGCACGCTGCCCGATGTAGGCTTCACTTCCAAGCTTGCGGACCAAGTGTTGAATATAGAATTGGGCATCAGTGTCAATGCATGACCCTAAAACAGCATATCAGCTGCTTAACAGGAGAACTTGTTGGAAGAGAGAAAATTGCTGACGGTAGTATCATTCCAGGAGAAAGTTGAAAAAGACGAACTATTTTTAAATGTAACAATCAAGGCTTTAACAATTGAAAAATGGAATAAAGTTCCTTCAGTTCTAATACCATAGATTTAAATAAGATCAGTATACATAACAACTTCTAGGCATTACTTACCAGCTCCTTGTGAAGGGGAACACACTCTTCTAACCAATCGCATAATTAAGCTGCTGACAATTCCTTCAATAAATTCCATGTTCTTTCCTGTCAATAGCTGGTTCCTCAATGATGCTGTAACAAACAGAGAGTTAAAACCTGAGAAAAACATAATGAAAAGCCTATGGTTGCATGCACTTTTTTTTGATGAAATGGTTGCATACACTTAACATATGTAATGAGAAGAGAAGCTTCATAAATACAACACCAATCATGCCAAAAAAAAACATATCACCAAAGCAGGTAAATAGGACACCATAAAAATCAACTATATTAAGACATCATCAAGTTGCCAATAATCTCACATCTCATGCAATCTAGCATTGACCTGACTATGAATATGATAAATTTGTAGCATGTTAGTGAAGTTACTTTATACCTAAATTGATCATCTGATCCTGGTTTGAGCCTACCATAGCCCATTACCAACCTCCATGTCTACTATTCATATCCTCTCAACTTCATTCTATCACTTACATTGCATAAATCAGAATAACTACTCACAATATAATATCTGGCTTGGTGCTTACAATTAAAAAGTAATACACACACACACACATAAAAATGGAGTAAATGATGCTGTGCAAACATATTATAATCCGACGAATATACGAAAACATCTAAAAATAAAATAATAACAGTAATTGTCGTTTATTGTATAAGAATATCTATTACCTAAAATGAAATCTACAGCTTGATGACACCAGTTTGCAAAATTAGGCTCCACCACCTGCAACACAAAATCATTAATTAATAAGTATAACAATGATGATGATGATCATAGATAGATAAAGCAGTAATATTACTTACAGAAGGAGAAGCAGAGTCGCAAAGGTCCACAAGAAAATCAATAGGAGCCCTAAGCTGCTCTATTTCATTTTCACCATTTAAATCTGTACACAGAAATATATAATTAATTAGGTCAAAGTCAAATTAAACAAAACAACAGTGTTTGTTTATTTGTTTGCACCTGAAAATCGTAACCGTCCATTTGAGCCATCCTCTGTTCTTCTCCATTGCTTTAATCGCACTGAAAATATTTAAAATAAAATAAATAAAAAGCAACATTATTATTAAAATAATAAAAATAAAAGATGTGAGGTAACCTTGTCTAAGAAAACGGCGACGAAGAACGTCGTTGAATCTGTGATCAGAGATTATGATTTTCCCAAGATCATCGAAGAAGAAACACTTGCAACTTGCACCTTCTGTAAAGAAATCGCAACGCGAAGCATCTGATAACAAAAGCCAATATTATTTATTTATTTATTTAAACGAATGAGTCTGTTCATATATATACACATGATAAAAATAAATTTATAAGAGAGAGAGAGAGAGAGAACCTTTGAGATCTTGCCTTAGTCGAAGAAGCTCTTGTTTCCGTTCTTTAGCCTGCGACAAAAAGACATAATAAGAATAATAATAATAAAGATATTGTAGTTATGTTTCTTTCTTCAAACGGTTCCGTTTTTGTTAGAAAATAATTAATTAATTACCTTACGTTTCCAATGGAAGGCTTTGGAATCGGGAGGAAGCTGCGGCTGCGGCTGCCGCCTTTGGTTTTGGCTTTGAAGAAGCTTTGATCGGAGAAGAGAAATGGCTAAAGCCAGCTTTAACGACTGACCGTCGTCTTTGTTGGTTGAAGTTGTGGGATCCTTAGTAGTAGCATTTGTGTTTGTTGTTGTGGTTTCTTCCATTTTAATTCAAATGTTTGATTGGCGCGCCCGTAGCCTTTAAATAGCTTACGTACAAAATAAATAAATATTTTCAAACTTGAATTTTCTTCTCTTAATGTTTTTAAAAGAAAATGATATTAAGACTCTATTTGGTTCAGCTGGTTTATGCAGCAGGTAGCTGATAGCAAGTGGCTGATAGCAGACAACTGATTTATAATAGTATTTGGTAAATACTTTTAAGCTGTTACTTATATTTTACAAATTTATTAAAATAGATACATATTTTATTTAAAATAAAATATAATTTATTTGTAAAAACATTTATTTTATAAAAAAAATTAAATGATATCAATATAATAATAATAATCATAAAATAATAAATTCTATTATTAGTAAATAATTATATTATTTAAATAAAATTTAAATTTATTTTTAACCTTATAAAATTATAATTAATATAATAAATATATTACAGGCTAAATTATTACAAAATATATAATTAATGTTATAAAAAATAATAATTAATATTAGATATAATTCTTATGAATATATTAAAAATTATATTCATAGAATTAATTTTGTCAAAAAAATTATCATTATAAAATCATTAATGTTAAAAAAATAGAACCTTTAAAATTTACCTTTTGTAGGAAGGCTAGTTTTGTAAAAAAAAAATTGTAGGCATCTACTCCTAAAAAAGCTCCAAAATAGAGCAGATACAATATGTAGCATATCTGCTCTAAAAAAAGCTATCAGCTGCGGATATCCACTCCTTACCAAACACTTAAGTGGAGCATATTTGGATAAAATATGATATCTGTTAGCAGATCTGTCGAACCAAACACCAACTAAAATGAATTTATGTGGCTTCATTTATTAAAATAATATTTTTATGTTATAAAGTTAAATTTTAAGAATTTTTAAGTTACAAATTGAAGTTTATAAATTACGGGAGAGAAAAAATACTAAAGGAATTGCAGGTGGAATTTTATGGAATTTTAGAGTTAAATGACATGAACTACACTTTTTTTATCAATTGGGATTTCGAGTTACACCATTATTGGTTAGCCAAATCTATCTGAATTTAAAATTGTTCTGAAAAAGACTCGAATTTTGCAAGTTACACCAAATATATCCGCCCTTCAATTTTCTTGCTTTAAGGTTTTATTTTCTCCTTCAAAACGGCGTCGTTTTGGGTGGAGGGTGAATCTGCACATGCCAAGTGAAGTGTGGATATATTTAGTGTAACTCGTAAAATTCAGATTTTTTTCAGAACAATTTTAAATTTATGATAGAATTGGGAGGATAAAAAATAGTTTTTGCCTATTGGTTAAACAAAGAGATCCAATCCTCAGTCAGTCTCATACAGCTAATTTAAAGAATTTCTTTGCACTCTTGGGAATTCTTTTTGTTAATTAACATTTTTCTTCCAAAAAATTTTTGTGAAATATTTCTTTTCCCTTCGGCATTTCTTGTTTGTGTTCCTTTGAGTCCTGCCTACAAGATAGTAAGAGTAACCAAACTCATTCTCAGTTGATATTCATCCCCAACTTTATCAAGAAACACAAAGAAGTCCCGAAGCTTAAACAAAATACTCACAATTGAATTGAGTACATTTTCGCCCTATTTCTTGAAACCATCTTACTTTTTCTATCAAGTTCCTTGCCGCTTGTCCTTTGATTGATATCACTAAGAACTAATGTATATGCGACACAGAAATAATGATGCATAAAGACATCAGCCCTGCCCCAACAAAAGCATCAAGACAAAGTTACAGCCAATCGCAAAATATTCACATGTTAAAATGAGAGCCAATCACAAACGCATAAGATCTTCTTTTTTATATCAAGTGCAAAGGTAGAATTTAGGATTTATGAGCTGGTAGTTCGTTTAAACAATAAACTAAATTACTCAAAAAGTCAAGAAAATGAAGCTGATCAAAACTAATCAAATACAAAACAACTGGATCCCTTAAAAAGGGGCCACTCTTCCCAAGCACTTAAAGGCACATAATTAGCCATGCTCGAGAACAAAATCCATGGCATTATGGTTTCATTTCTTTGCTCAATACCACACAGCTATGACCTCGGAGAAATATATATGACTCAAGAAAAAAATGACCTGTTCTTGGCACCTCCACCTTATCACATCATAGTACAAGTTGCTCGCTTCTAAAGGTTTTGGAGAGGGCATAAAAAAAAGCACAAAAGTTCATGTGGGTACACAGATGCTGAAATACTCTAGCAATCCAATATTATGCTTGCTAAAGCAAACTCTTGCATACCTCGATATCAGATGCCTGTGAATCTAATATGATTTGGGCATTCGGGCTACAGCTAATAACCTTCATTGCTGCATCCAACACAGCTTTCTGATATCTATCATCTTCCATCTTCTTAAGGACCTCTTTCACCACCTTGAAGTCTATTCCTCCAGCCGAAACTAGTTTTCCAATAATTTCACCAAAATTATCAGGTGCTTTTGGTAGGTCGATGCCGATATCATCCAACATAGAACCATAGAGCAAGCACCCAGTCCCTATGTCCCTAACAGTGAGAACATTCTTTGAAAACAAGTACTCCACAAGCCTCGCAACTGGCTCAACACATGGAGGGTTTTCCTCCAAGCCAAGAGAGATAGCTTCCTTAACAACTTCAGGATGGTAGGCTGGACTTTTCAGCTCTTCAACACACTGCAATGCTTCATCCAGAAGCCGGACACTGAAATACTCCTTCAAAAGTGAAACTGTTCTTCTTCTAAGTTCTTCAGGATTTACGATTGCAACTGAAGCTGCTTGTTTCTCCACAGCAGGTGGTACGTAAGGAGTTGGTGAAGTTTTTCTAGGAGTAGGGACTAGTGCAGGAGGCTCTGTACCCAAACCAAAATTATACGAACGGGGAGAAGGGCCAGTACTTCCCTGTAAGAGGGCACTACTTTTTCCACTTATAAAGCCACCACTGCCCTGAGGTAACAGCCTTGGATTCACAGAGGTTGGCTTGTTAAACATTGGTGACGAGACACGCCCTGTATGCTGCATAGCAGCTCCGTCACCCCTTGGCATTGAACGGGTTCTGGGAACTTCCCAGTTATCATTATCAATTCCAGGCATCCCAGGCATCCTCCTAGTTCCTGGCATTCCAGGCATCATGCCACCAGTACCAGGTCGGGTGATGGGAAAGCCACCAGGCCCAGTAGTTCCAGGAGAAGCAGAAATAATGCCTCGACTATTTCTAATACTTGAAGTAGCACCTGGACGCAATCCAAGATTTTTTTCTGCCTCAGAATGTATCTCAGTGATGGTTTTGGCTTTGATCTGCAATAAAAAAATGTATTAATATCTTCCAATGTATGACATTTAAGTACCAAAAGAAAATAGTAGTGAAAAACCCACCTCTTCCCGTCTAGGAACCCAATTGTTTGATCGCAGATCAAGAACATCACGAATCATGAACCTTAGTCGAATAGCAAGTTGAGGGTTTGATGACAGTTCCTTCAATCGAACAAAATACATGTCATTTATACGCTGTGACTTTGGACTCTCATCAAGTTGCTTCCCAATAGTGTTGAAGAACTGACATATGGCCTCAACATTTTCCTCAGCAGGACAAACTTTGTTATCAGATCCCAAAAGCTCCTGGTTTACATCAACTTACGATAAGCAATAAAAAATAATGTAAACAAAAGAGCTATAATACATCTTCATGTTTCAGCAAAGTAAATGCAACAGGTGTGCTTTAAATTTTAACCTTAACAATGTGATGAACAATCTTCTCAGGAACCATCTTTTGCTTCAAAAGCTCTCCAATCAAACGGATGTTTCCAAGAGTACGAAGCTTGACCAACCTTTCCTTATCTCTGCGTTCAAGATCCTGCTCAGGAGATGTCATCTCCCTAACTTCCTCCCTCAATTTATCAGCACCTTCAAATGCCTCTTGACAGATATTCAAGAGAACTCGCTTGAATGTGATCTCTTTCCCACCTGGTTCCTCAGATGGGAATGGAGGAAGCTTTTCATTAAGATCAGAACACAGTTCAGCATACATGGGACAAAATGTGGGCTCCAGAACAGCCTTTTCAAATATAAGTTGTATCACACCCTGCATGACAAGTTACTTGTGAGTTCATCTGCTGACAACTACAAGAAACCTAAAAGAATAAATAATGTAGCAACAGATAAATTAACCTTTAAAATGTCAGCGGATGTAATGCCAGAGTCAATAAGTTGACCCTTGAGAAGGTCAAACTTCTCAGGTGTAAGCTTGTTCAGTATGCTGGAAAAGAATATAGTAATTTTAGAGTGCAACTAATTAATATATCAAAACATGGATTGCATCAAGTAAACAAACCTACAGCAAGCACTGATAACACAATACAGGGGAATTAAGAACATAAAGATCTTAATCTAGCAAGACTATCAATATGGCTAGACCACACAACTAATCTAATACCTTGTTGATCATGATGGAAATATAGAAAATATAGACTTTATTAAAAAAAAGAGAAGTTAAAACAAATACACATTGTTCTTAGCCCAAAACACTTATCCAACGAAGTAGTTACAATAAAAAAATGTAATCATCATCAGAAGCAACCAATGACATAGCAGAACCAAATGCTTGATTAAATTTAAAACACACACACACACACAAAAGAAAAGAAAAGAAAGCAATAAGTAAATCAAGAAGACAGATAATCTGAGGAACATATAACACACAGAGTTATATAAACGCTGCCACAGGCATTCAATAAATGATGCAGGTAACCATACATCCATGCAAATTATGCAGAAAGTCACAGCTTACATCCTGGTAATAAATTACCCTTTAACAGTTTTCAGGACACGCTCCTTCTCAGAAAGATTCCCCCTTCTAGCTGACCATGGAACCTCAGCCTTGACCAATGCTGGAGCAGGACCACCCTGGTTATCAATACAAATATAAAGATTGGAACTTCAGTTAATTTTTGAACCCGCAAAGAAAGAAGTTTGCAACAAACTGAATGACCAACAACAAAGTAGAGTTGCCAACAAATGAACAATAATTTACAGATAATAGAAAAGTACAGATTATATTGAATACAGTGATCACCTATGTGAAGTTACCAACAAATGAATAAATATGAATAACAAACAAGTACAGATTATTTGAGGTTCTTATCATCTTAAAATCAAAGAAAATGTAACAAGTTATGCTCTACGAACACATTAATAAATTTTGACGTTAGAATTTAACCCAGAGGAAATGAAAAGCTGTGCATCTGTATAAATATTTTTCCCCTATGAGCCAAAGAAACTTGCATTACTCTTCCAAAATAAATTGTTTGTTTTGGTGTGTGTGTGTGTGTGTGTGTGTCAGTGTGTGATGAAAAAGGAAAGAACATTTGATAGCTTCAAAGAGGAGCTGAACTTTTCAGTTTGTTGTCTTTACTAATACAAGGTTAAAATAAACATTACTGTATCAGCAGAAGATGAGACTCCTAAATGCATACACAGTTATTTCACAAGACAAAATGAAGAATTAAAAGACGACAGGTCTGTCAAAACAAAGTGCACCATTTGAATTACCGACTGATTGGCAGAGATTTGGGCTCTAGCAAACTGGGAGCTAAGTTGGTCTTGACGATTAAATTGATTTGCTTCTGTCTGTCTCGAGTCATATCGCCCACCCGAGTCCCTGCTTTCTCGAAGAGAATCCCAAGACCTCTCCTCTCCAGAGGTAGAAAATTGAGCAGAACGACCACGCCAGTCACGATTGTCTGGCTCTGAATAGCGACTCTGAGGCTGGCTTGGTGGCTGGTTCAAAAAAAAAAGGAAAATATTATTCTAACAGCTGGATACTTCAATGCAGGTAGAGAGCTTATTAATCAAACATATTAACAATTTCAATGGCAGCAGTGGATGAACTGTAAAATCGAAATGTTTCAAGTAACAACTTTTAGAAGATAACTAGCGTCTTTTAATATAAAATTTAACATTTTCTACATGCTTCTTTCAGAAAAACAAGAAATATATGAACAAAAATTTAGTTAACATAGGAGAGGAACTCACATTGCTTTCTCCACGACTCCAGCTTTGATCTTCACCAAAAAGCTCAGTTTCAATTTCGCGCTTGACTTTTAAAATCTCATCAGAGATGACAGCAGCCTAGGAGACAATAACAGACATGATCAGACAGCAAGTTAATACACAAACCATAACAGCAATGACATGAAACTGCAGATAGGATGCTGCTCTATATTTAATAATCATGGTGAGCATCAGAAGACGTCATTCATTCATGAAACTAAATCTTCAAATGGAAAGAAAGAAAATGAGTGCAAAAGCATATTGTCATGAAAATCTGAAAAACTTTTGGGAAAAGAAAATAAAAATAAAAAAAATATATTGCTTCATCCCTGGTTTTGATGCCACATTTCAATCATCCAAATAAAAACATGAAAAAGCTCTGAACAACTATATGTACCAAAGAAGTTACTGTCACAAAACTTTTAATGTTCAGGCATACAAATATAAATATTTACCTCTCTAAGCTGCAACAGCTGGTCTCTTGTGTACCTTACTCTGTCACGAACCTCAAACCTTGAGTCTCCAATCTAACAACAAATAGAAGATGGAGAGAGTCAGAAACTTTCAGCATAAACCACCAATTAAATTCACAAGAAGTGGTAAGAAAATAACAACAAAACACCAATATTCGAGCAAAACAAGAAGCTTGAAAAACAAAAATTCATTGCTTTAACAGATTATCACACACTCATCTCATAAAGCTACCATCTTAGTTCTAGGGGGGGGAATATGAACAAGACATTTAAATTTCTGAAAGTAAATTTAGAAGAACATATTGTGTCAGGAGTACTACATCACTCTAAGTATACTCGAGATGATAGATTAAATTAACTTGGCCACTGAATACCATCTTCATTACTTGGGAATGCAAATGTACAGCACAACAATGATGATATTAAAACTCCTGCATATACTCAAGACCACCTATGCACACCATCCGCTGAATAATAATCCCCACAAACTCACAAGGAACTAAAAAAATTCTAAGATTTTAAAAATATTCAGCACCCATCCATGGAAAAAAAATCAAAAATAATTCACACATATATATTTGCAGGTCCTTTATGGGCAGCCTGGAACTCAATAGAAGCCCACCTAAAGCCTACACCTTTTGCTATTGGTCCATATTTACAGCAGGTACACACACTAAGTGGCCAGCCAAGAATTAGGACCCTATATCTATGACACACTTCCTCACCCTTTTAAATCTCTCAAAAAGGCATAATCTAAGCCTGAGTTAATCGCATCAATCCAATCCTATTATAAGAAGAAAAAATCCAAACTTTCGAAAGTACAAGCTTAATTTCCTCGTCTTTTTCAATACCCATTATTCAAAACTAACAATAAATGAAGAATCACCAAGAAGAATCAATACCCAGATCCAAAATATAAACAAAAACCTTATCCGAATCCAATAAAATCAAACAAAAAACAAAATCATAAAGCACCCAGATCCAGAAAAAACAAAAAGAAACAACCTTCAAAGGAGGAGCACCACCATGAGGACGCAAAAGAGGTATATCACCAAAAGAAATACCGGCGGCAGCGGCAGCGGCAGAAGATGATGAAGAATTAGGCTCTAATCTTGGATTAAAAAGTCTATTACTTCCTCCTCGACCACCACCAGGTCTTAAACTCAACACCGTTTGATCACCTTGCTGCATACCTTGATCTTTCTCTTAAAGATTCAATCTCCACCGTCCAATCCCAAAACCAAGAAGAACAACAACAACAACAATAGATTCAGCTGTAATAATAACAAAAAAGCTGAATTAAGATTTATTGTATACTGGATACTTTCAAAAATTTTATGTTAAATATAAAAATTAACGAATAAAGATATGTGTTTTTTTGTGTTCGGGTTGTATTCTCTCTCTTCTGTTTGAGAAACAGAGAAGAGGAGAAGAGAAAGGAGAGAATGAAAGAAGAAAAGAGTATGTGAGGCCGGTTGATGCAAACCCTACTTTAGGTTACTGTTTTTTTCATTTTTTCTTTTTTTTTTCTTAACAATTTCTTATGTTTATGTAGTTACTTTATTGTCCTTATCGTCTTAGGAGATATGTTGTCTACATTTTCAATTCTGCCCTTTTTTCGTTGCTCTTCACTATTTTTTTTTTAAGATGCTCTCTTACAAATCCTTATTCTATGAGGATTAGAAAAAAAAATACTTATTAATTAATAAAAACTAATAGAACCAGTATTTCTTTTTTTTTAGCAGGAATAGAACCAGTATTTCAAATGTGTATCAATAATTTGGATTGTATTTTTTTTAGAAAAAGATTGTATTTTAATAGCTCAAAAGTTGTGTTTATTTGGGATGAATAGGTAAAAGAAATTTATCCTTCTTAAAAATATGATAAAAATACATTTATTTATTTATTAAATGTTTCTAAAAATTTTAGAGTTAATTTTCTCTTTGACTAATGAATTAATTATTTTAATAAGATATATAAAAAATAGTTTAATTTTCCTAAGAAAGTTTGATATAAAGATAATAAAATCTATACATCTCTTAAATATTTTTTTATTATTATCTTTGACTATTCAATAAATTGGGTTATTATTATCTTAATTATTTAATAGATCTAAAAATTAAAATCTAACTTCCTAAAAAGTTAAAAATGAAAATAAATTATCAACTAGTAAATGAAATGGCTTCTCATTAAATATATATAGACAAATTAAATAATATGTTAGAACCTAAATAATGTGTGAGAAATTAGTTGAATATCAACTTAATCTAAACTTTATCATATTTAATCTTAAATATCATTTTAACTTAAAATTTTATTTTTTATTGAAAATTTTAGTACAAATATATATATAAATTATTATTTAAGAAAAATTTATTTAAATTTTTTATATTTAAGAATTGATCACATTAGAATTATAATGTTAGAAAGATATTATATTTTAATTCTAGTTACAAATATGTACATGTAACAAAAATAATTAGCTATACATGATAGAATAAATATATGATTTATAAGTTAATCTTGGTTATTTTATCTATATTGCTGTAATTATTTAATCAATTTAGGATAGAAAAATAAATTTTGTAAATGATAATTATTATAAATAATTTTTCATATTTATCATATTTGTTAATGATAAATTCTAGAGTTATTTTATATTTTACAAAGAAATTATACTTTGTCGTGTTATCACCATTAGATTAAAGTGTTGTGATCTCATCTAATGGTAAAAATATGATAAAATACAGTTACTTTATAAAATACAAATTAACCGTAGAAGGCACATTTGTTAATATTAAAATGTTATCAATAAGAGTGAAAGAAAAGAAATAAAACAAGTGGGAAACTAAGGAGAGTGAAGTATTTTCAACTCCAACTTATCTCTTTTGTAATCCAAACAAGGGACAGTATCGATATTTACACTAAAATGGTTAAATAATTTCCTGAATTTAATAGGATTCCACATCAGTTTTGTTTAATCAAAATATGACTTTTCTGTAAATTCCTAAACGCCATCAAGCCAAGCAAAACGACGACGTTCATGAGATACTCTTTTTTTTTTTTACTACTGGCTAAAGCTGGGTTCGGTTCGGTGAACTCGTGCATTATTATCTTGTTTGCTGTTTGTCAAAACAACAAGCTAATAGGCATAACTTCCACGTGTAGGTTAGGCTAACAATGTCCATTTTGGACTCGTGTTTTGCTTTGATAGAGAGAGAAAATGTTTTTGGAAGTTTTAGGACATATTTTTCCAGGACAAAAGGGTCAAATAGGCTCTTGAACTTATGTCATAGAGTCATTTAAGTTTAAATTGAACTTTTGAGTCAAATAGACCCAAAACCTCTATTTTAGAGTCAAATAGATTCAATGTAGAATCAAATAGATCCAATTTCTATCTTTTTAGGTCAAATAGATCTATAAAGTTGTATGTATAATTAAGATAAAAATTGAACCTATTTGGTTTAAAGTAATAAATTGGATCTATTTGGTCCTAAAATAGAAGTTGTGAATCTATTTGGCTCAAAAGTTCAATTTGACCTTAAATGACCCCGTGATACAAGTTCAATGGCCTATTTGACCTTTATCCTATTTTCCCATTTTCACCATGCTTTTTTTCCTTCAACACCAATTAACAACAATTTTCGATTTGAGAAAATTATAAAATTAATTCTATTGTGTTAACTTTTTTTATTTTAAAAGAGTAAGTTTTTTTAATTTGAGTAAATTATTTTTTTAACCACTATAACATCAAACTGGTAGAAAATTTACGTAATTTAATTACATTAAAATTATACTCTTATAAAATGAAATTAAAATAAAAAAAATATATCAACCAAATCCATCAACATTAATATAAGTTTACTACTTTTATAATTAAAATAAGAAAATGATTCATACTAAAAAAAAAGAATTTATCGTGTAATTTACAATTTATTGTGCCTATAATAATTAGAAAATATTATTCTTAATTTTAAATTTAATATACTTACTTTCATAAAATTTAGATTAAAAAGCATACCCTATTTATGATGCACATCGAATATTAGCATTTGATAGTACTCGATCCACTTAATTAGATGTATTTCAAAAAAAATTCATTTAATTAGAAAGTTTAACGACAAACATTACAATTAATGTGATGTTTATAAATTTGCAATGCAATTAATGTAATAATAGTACTAAATATAACATATATTATAAGACTGCATTAGAAATAATTATACAGAATTTAATATTATACCAA
>CANYLF011331946.1:0-16072 GCA_948193215.1 Bocquillonia castaneifolia | reverse complement strand
CCTGAGCCATGACTAGCAACTGCGGCACTGTATGTTCAGCTGCAGGGCTGATGTGGTAGCCGCCACCCAAACCGGCATCGGGAATGTCTTACAAGGTGTACACCTCGATTCCTCTTAAGAATACGAAAGGTGCATTGACCCAAGAGATTCAAGGATCAGACTTATCAATTCTTGAGCATGATTCTTTACCCAATACTCCTAGTATTATACCAACCTTCATACCCCTTAACAAAGCAATAAAAGCACATAACAATTATAGCCTACCTTTTACATATATACATGCAATAGTGAGTTTTTAATAGCAAACAAGGATTAATTTTAACAATTACCAGCCATTAATTAGGATTACTTAACATGCAAAAGTGATAACAACACATAACACATCAACACAACCTAGGGTTTCTACCAATTTTAGACCTAAAATTATTACCAAATTAGAATTAATAACCAATTTCATGCAATCATACAACTAAATAATTACCAAAGAAGGTCTAGAAGCTTACCTCATCGTAGCATTCCACATGAAAGCTGCTGTTTATTCATTTACGGACCCGCACATAACCATTCCGAGCAAAAATACCACAGAGGGGCAGAGACAGGGGCCAACACCACTTGGGAGACTGGCGTTGGTGCCTAACGCCACTTACCTTACAAGCGTTGGTGCCTAATGCCACTCCTGGCTGTGGCGTTGGTGGCCAGAACATAGATAGCAAGCACGTTTTGACAGAAAACACTATTTTTAGGTTTACCAAGCCCGAAAAATGCACATACAGAGACAATAACACATGAAACATTCACCAAAACATATTATTATGCATGAATCATGGCAAAACAACCTAGATGTAGTCATGACATGCATTAAAATGCAAAAAGATGCAAGCTTTACATGCAAAACATCAAAAGATTACAACTTTTTGTATAAAACATCAAAACAATACAACTTGATATGTTAATATGCAAAGAAACAAGCTTTATGCACGCAAACATACAAAGATAACAACTTTACACATAAAACATGCAAAAGATGAAAACTTTATACTTAAAACATCAAAATAACACAATTTCATATATTAATATGCAAAGAAATAAACTTTATACATTAAATCATGCAAAGAAGCAACCTTTATATATCAAAATACAAAAAGATGCAACCTTTATGCATTAAAACATGAAAAAACATAACTTTATGCATGGAAACACAAAAGAAATTATTTTTATAATTTAAAACATGAAAAGAAATAACTTTTATGCATGAAAAACATGTTAAAAGCATCAAATAATACATATCTGAAATGTAACACATAGAAACATGCAAAGAAACCAACTTTCATCAATTATGATGCATGTTCGTGGCATATGATGGCACTTAATCAACACAAACATGCATAAACAACATTTATACATGCAAAATAGAAAATTACAGCAATTAAAACAAAAGAAATAAATCATTCATGACATGCAAATCATGAAAACATTCAAAAATAATGAAAATACAAAAGAATAGATAACTTACCTTTCAAGAAATCAGCCTGGAAGCGTTTGATAACCCTCAGATCTTTGTTTGAGCGACTTTTGATTGCCTTTTAATGATTTGATATTGCTGGAGACTTGTTAGGATGGATTGAATGCCTTCAAACGCCTTTGAATGTAAGAATATACAAGCTTTAAAGAGTTTTTTTGTAATGTGATGTGAAAAAGGTGTAGTCTTGTGTTATTTATCAATGAATTCAGAAAATTAACATGAAAATAACACTCTAAAGTCGTATTTACTGCTGCCTCACCTTAAAACCTAGTTTTAAGAGTGCATTTATACCCGAATTAGCTTAAAACTTAAGCTAGGGTTACCATCATCACTTTCCTAGTGAAATACAATGACTTGAGCTTAAAGTAAAGGTTATTTTGGTAAAAAAAAATGGACCTACAAAGCCTTGAAACTGGGCTTTTTAGCCTGAAAATCATGTGACTAGCACTAGAGTCCCAACGCCACTCTCCTGAGTGGCGTTGAGCCCACTCCAAGTGGCGTTGGGCCCAACTCCACTCTGAAGAGTGGTGTTGGGCCCTTTTGGGCCTCCAAATGTCAGATTTTGTGAAAACGTATAAAAGAGAAAACATGTAGAATGGCCTAAGCTATGAACCCTCAAAATTTCAAGTCATTCTGATACTTGTAAAGAAAGTTATGATGAAAACCATCTGAAAAATGTACTATTATGCTTAAAACAGAAGTTTTAGGTGAAAACATGCTTTGAAAGCTTAGAAAATGGTTTGAATGTAGCTATGCAATCTCTAAAAAGCAATTGTCAAGTCAATTCATGCTATTTAAAAAATGAATGATCATCACTGGGCCTCCGAGCCGCTTCCACATTCCTGCATCCAAAAATTAGGTGTTAACATACACCTTATTATCAATTTAAATAAACGTAATTAATGCACCAACAATATCCAACAATGTTTCTATATCAATTATTCTCATTGTACACAGTCCAAACTCAATTTATAGTCCAAATAATCCATTTAATTGTATTAATCATATAACTTAATCATTTAAATTCCAATTCAAGTTCATTATAACTTAGTTAACATACTTATAACATATTTGAAATCCAAACATATCAACTAAACTATAAACACACATTTCTATGAATTCCATACACTGTATTTAATCTTGCGGGATTTTTAATTCAAAAACTATGAACAATTTCACCATAGTAACCATAGAATCTTCACAAAAGTTGCCCGAAATAATTTTTTGGACTTAATTAAAATATTTTTCAAGCTCATCGGAGTGGGGCTAACAACCACCGCAGGCGGCGGTGCATGAGTCCAATGCTCTACTATTTGTGGTGGCTATTTGCCACCCCACTCTCCATAACCAAGTGCAAAACCACTAGCAACTCACCCAAATCCTTCATGCGCCACCAGTATAAGTGGAAAGGCCTGAAATAGCAAGATCTGAAACCCCGAAGCCAAAATACTGGCAAACCTTGCTCTTCCTCCTCCGGTGTTCATTTTGATCACAGTTCACCTCTATCAGTACCTAATCAATCTGATAAGCTCATTTAAGAAGTTAATTTGGATTGATCATTTCTGGAAACTGCTGCTCCATGGAGGCCAAAGTCCTCAGAACTGGCAAAACTTATTTCTCCGTTCTCAGGTAGTGGTTTTTAGGGAAAAAGGTATGAAAACATTCAGGGTGGTCTAGGCTTTAATTTGGAATTAATATTGGTGGTAAAGATAGCCTGAAATGGCTAAAATTGCTTATGAAATGGTAATGGTGAACAGTGGCACTGGCAGGAGAATCCAAGTATTGTTTACGTAATTTGTTTGAAGTTTCTCAATTCCAATGGGGTCCTTGGTAGATGAAAGTATAGATATAATTCTAAGTATTTAAAATTTTCAATTTCGTCCTGTAGAGGTGGTGTGAATCTATAAGTGCGCAGGCCAAGTTATATTATAGATAGATATCATCCTATACGATTGGGCTTAGATTGAATATTAGGTTCTAATCTTTCTAAATTATCTAGAAAATTATAGAGGTTGCAAATGAGGTAAGCAAAATTAAAATCTAAATTGAAACTACAACTACTTAACTTAAACAAACCAAATAACAAATTAAAAACAGTCACTTATTAAAAGCCCCTAGAATACCAATCCACCTATACCATCAATAAAGCCAAGCAATAATCACAAACAATGTCAAACACCATCTCTCAATTAAGAGTGAGTAGGGTTCAGTAGTTTTAATCTATCTCTAGAATGAAAACCCTATGCAATTTAGTACTAATGTTGACTCTCATTATACAACTAGCAATAAGCCACTTGATTGAGCACAAAACACCTGCAAATCCCTATTAATTCTCCCCATAGCTCTCACCATTAAGAAAAACCAACATTCTCATATGAATTTCCCATGGATAACCACATCTCTCAACACAATCACCCATTAACATAGCATTCACAAGGTAGCCACACAAGATAAATGCATAAATATATCATAAATGAGAAACCCTAGGAGAGAGAAAATGACATTCAACACTTACAAACCCAAATCATTGCATTATTAATGGTAATATGCTTCATGCATTCTAGGAATTAATAAAATACTCACAAATCACGGTTAAAGAACATAAACATAAATAAAAATTGAGAATTAAAAGGATATTACCAATTTTATAACTTGTAGCAACCAAAAGTCGAAGAAATTTACAAAGGAAAGTAAAGATATTTGATTAATTAATGATAAAGAGTGTTAATTACAATCCAATTCTAAGTTAATATAACCTAAATCTACTTGAATCTTATGTTTCTTTCTCTAAAAATATGTTCTTTTCTCTCACTAGGGACTGGAAGCCCCTAGAAAATGGGTTAGGGTTTGAAAATAAGGGGTTTCGGGTGTTTTTAAGTGAGCAGCATCATGAGCCCCACACAAGCCGTGTGGCTTTATGCACACACGCCTTGTGGGTTGGCTGAGGTTTCCCCCTAAAGACCCCCAAAACCTCAAAAAAGGGGCTTCAGAAATTCCACATGGGCAGTGTAGAATTCCTATGAATTCTCCGCGAGTTGTCAGCAGATGGCCTAACTTGCCAGGGGCATATCTCAGACATTCGAGCTCCAAATTGAAAATTTGGTTATCCTAAAATGAAGTTAAGATGTCTAATTTAATTTTTCTTTTCTAATTTTGGTCTAATTAGGCTTCCTTTTTCTCCAAAATGCCCTCGACATTTCAGTGTTATGCTTAAGGCAGCTTTCGAGGCACTTCTCAGAGTTCAGCCACATCTCCTTCATCCTAGCTCCAATTGAGCTAGTTCTTATTGCAAATGGAAGTATACTCAAGGTGCTTGTGATATGGAGCTTTTCTCTTCAGAATGCTTTCCACATTGTCCTCTCCAATATATCTTCCAAAGGTAGTCGATCCACCAAATCACAACCTAGCTTGTTGAAGCTCAAATCTCCAACTGTTGCTTATGGTCTCCAAATGCCCAAGGCTTCATGCCTACACAAAGTTTTACATTGAATCAAGTATAAATTACTCATGAAAACTCAATAATTATAAAGCAAATGAATTTATGCTTGTATGGTGAAAGAGTGGGGAGAATGCATGATTTGTGCTCCGATTTGAGTTAAATTCCCCCCAACTTAGCATCTATAAGCCCTAACACTATGTGTGTTTTACACACTTCAAACGCCTCTAAATGTAGAGTTTTGCTTGTCCCCAAGCAAACAATCAAGCACAAAGGTAAGTATGAAAGCACTTTTCTTAAAATAACTAACCTTTAGCTACTCCTAAAATCCCAAGCAAGGTTAAAAGGAGCCAATCAAGATTTAAGAGAAAAATTCACAATTTAATCAATTATGCAATGTATTGTAAATGGCAATCATGATCGAATGCTAAACCACATTTTGTACTCATCAAAGGCTATGCTAAAAGGTTTAACACATGTCCCCCAAGAGCCAAGAAACTAACAAATAATCACCAGTCTAAGGAGGTATCATTAGTAAGTAAATGATAGAGGGCACCAACTTGCAAACCTAACCCTATGCGAGCCTCAATTGGCTCCTCATACCAAGGTGGTTCCCCACATGCCCTTTGGATAGTAGGGAGTGAGCGCGATAGGTGTCCAATGGCAATGGCGAACCAACTCACTACAGGATATCAATTTTAGTTTGAAAAAAAAGTGGAGTCGCCACCCAAATTGCATCGGGACCACATAGTGATAACAAAATAGGTCGATTCCTTTGAAATTCCTATCCGTCATCACTCCAAATAATTTATCGATTCGGAATAAGTCTTTCATACAAGGGGCAATTTCCCACTTAATTAATTAATGAGGTTTTTATTTTCTATAAAGGACAAACAATTTCAAGTGATAAATCACCCAGAAAATAATATGGCACTGGTAAAGGATGAATGATCGTCATATTGTTTCTAGTCAGTCCTTTCTCTGCATTAATGTCACTAGATTAACCCTAATTGCTTGAGTGCAGTTTCCTGTAAAGATGGGTTTCTATTTATTTTAGTAATATTTAATGAGTGAAATATTTCCTTATTTATTTACATACAAAAATCCATAATTAGTTTTCTAACACGTTTTATATTATTTCTTAGTTAATGTTTGAACATTAATTAATTATAGATTACAGGGGATAAAATAATGATAGGAATATATACATACACACTTAAAGAAAGGAAAGCGAAAATGATTTTCTACCAGTTTTAATCTATTTATTTAACAGGTTTAATCAATAATTTTATTAATCAATCTGATAATTATTTAAGGTGATTTAGCATAAAAATAAATATGGTTTAAAAAGTCTTATCGATCAACCGATTGGTCTTTTAGAGGAGAACCGATCAGTTGATCTCGAAGGTTCAATCAACTGATGTCTTTAAGTCCGCCCTTTATATTGATTGCTTTAGGTCCCCCCCTTTATGTTGATGTCTTTGGTAAAGATTTGATCGAACCTTTGAGAAGGCCCAAGTTCAAAATGTTTTAATATATAGATTTGGTACCACCAATCAATCAACTGATCAAAAGTTTAATCAACCGATTGGTTGATTAATGAGCCGAAGGAATGTTGTTGAAGTACCGATAGGTTCTACAATATGAGGACCAAAAATTTGGAGCTTGATATTGACCTGTTTATTACATATTTATCCAAACCAAATATACAGAATATCAAACAAAGACCTAGAGGAGCTATAGGAATCCTAAGGTGGCTAAAAAGATGAGTTTTTAATATAACCCAAGCTATAGAACCAAAATCACATTTTGATTCACAATATGGATTATGGGGCTTCAAACTTTAGTTTGTTGGTTCCAGTAGCACCTCATCATCACCAGAAAGTTATAGGTATAAAAAGAAAGTAAAATGGAGTTAGTCCATGAAATGGTAAAAATTACAGTAACTCAATTATAATAAATAACAGAAGACAAATATGCTTATTTTGATGAATGAATGCTTCATGGATCGTTGGTTGCCCTCAGAGTTGATGATCGTTATCGCTTCTAGTAGAAATGAGCTTCAAAATCAGATAGTTTTCCCATTTGAAAGCTTATAAAAATCTCTCTATTTTTCTCTGGAAAACCTACTGTAATTTTAGTATTTTAACTTTTCTTTTTTGATCCCCCCTTAAACAAGTTGAATGTTAAGGTATTTATAGGAGAAAAAGAAGCATCTTAACCACCTGGCCACTTGTTCTATAAAGTCTGTAAACATAGGTTGGTTGTAGTCTATTAACTTTTCTGATCACGCTACCTATCAAAATCAAATCATTTCAAGCAAAGAATTGATCGATTCTTTGATGAATAACCAATCGAATGTTCATTAAATAATCGGTCAATTTTTCAGTTTGTCTGACTGGGCCTTATCAGATGTAGGCCCAAGTCAAAAGATCAAAGGTTCGATCGGCTCATCAAAGAACCGATTGAATCTTTGACGGGCCAGATAAAAATATTTTGAAAAGATTTTAAAACCATTGTAATTCTTCATCTTATTTCTAAAAGAAATTGGGTATCAGAATGGTCCATTTTGGACCGTATTCATTATCAGGCCCTTACACCGTTTCTATAAACCCACATCCAAAATCAGGTGTCTACAATTGCCCTCGCTTGTTGGAGTTTAGCAATGTCAATGTATTAAATGAATAAACGAACAACAAAGCAAACAAACATAAACATAGCCATAATCAAGGATACAAAAAAGGATATGATTCGGGCGGTCGACAGCTGTCACCATAGATATTCATCACCATCGATATTCATTTTCGAGAAAATGGAGGTAGCCTATCTTCTTCGATAGCCATCACTAGAACGGAGGTAGCCCGTTTTAGTAGATGGTCGTCGTTGTGTGTGGAGGTAGCCCGTCTCCTCAAAAAGTTGCTGAGATGAATGGAGGTAATCCATCACTGGTAGATAATCATGAAGGTAGCCCGTCCCCACAGGTGGTTGTTGGTGTGAAATGGAGGTACCCCATCCCCGTAGATAACCGTAGCTACAGAAAGTGGAGGTAGCTCGTCCCCACGATCGAATTTAGAATTCTTTGAGTTATCGAAGTTTGAAACTTCTGGAATGGATTTGCCATCCCCAGATTTAATTCTCAAAAATTCTGAAAAGTGGATTGTCATCCCCGAATTTTGATTCTAACAATTCTGAAATGGATTGTCATCCTTGAACTTGATTCTGAAAATTTTGGAAATGGATCACCATCCTAGAAATTGATTCTCTCAAAATTCTGTTGGTTCAATTGGTGATTTCTTATTTTTTTACTGAGTTTTGAAAATTCTGATTGGGGCCTGTTGTGCCTCTGAAAAATGTTCTGGCTACTTATAGATGCTTTTGGGATTTTTCTGGAATTTCTAGGCTAGTCATTTCAGTATTTGGACCTAATTGTAGCAAGTTTTTGCCTGATTTAGACCTGTTTGTCGTAAAACTTTAAACTTTTGGACCAATCCGTAGGATTTCAAAATTTGGAGGGTAAAATGGTAATTTTCCACCCAATTTTCATAAGGTAATCACCACTTCCCTTCTTCTTCTCCTTCTATTTTTGGTTTTCTTTCCTTTCCTCTTCAAAGTTTTAATTCATATTGTTTTCACTCAATTAATTTTCTCTAATTAATCAACTCATTCTCT
This sequence comes from Bocquillonia castaneifolia, assembly GCA_948193215.1. Taxonomy (NCBI): domain Eukaryota; kingdom Viridiplantae; phylum Streptophyta; class Magnoliopsida; order Malpighiales; family Euphorbiaceae; genus Bocquillonia; species Bocquillonia castaneifolia. Next base: position 7,445 of record CANYLF011331946.1, on the reverse strand, counting down.
TTTTTTTCTTCTCCATCCTCTTTTGTTATTTTCTTTTCTCTTCTCTCATTTTCTACCATGGCCGACGAATAGAGGGCCCTTGTAATTGTTAACCCGGATGAACAACCTCCACCAGAGCAGCCACCACAACTCCCAGGGCCTGCTAATCCATTTGCTTAAAGGTCTTGCTCAATTTTTGAGGTAGATAACTGTGTCTACACTTCAGATGATTGTGGCTTGGAAAATGGTGATAAGATCATTCCTCTTACCTATTTAGGTGGTCAATTGGCATGCTTCACGTCTGTAGAGGTTGGTACTTCATTACCCAATGTTTTAGTTATGTTTTGTTGAGTTTCATCATGGCTTTGGCATTTTTTGGAAATGGTTTTTGGAGTTATAAAATTGTTCGGTTCTTCAATGAATATTCAATCGAATCATTGAACGTTCGATCGGTTGTTCTCAAAGATCCTAGTTGGTTATGTTACTCGTGAATAGTTATGTTTTGCTCTTGATTGTGTTGCTGTGATTGTGATGAGTGATGTGTAGTGTTTTTGAGAACTAGGTGATGTGTTTTAGTGTCGTTTGGACAACCTTGGGCTTTTCTACAGAAGTACAGGTTTAAGGTTCGATCAGATCTTCAATAATCCTTCTTTTGGTTGTTTGAAGAATTGGTTATTTGAATGTGGTTTAGACTTATGCTAGGATTCTATGTAAAGAATAGATCGAATCTCTGATAAATGTTCAATCGAGCGTTTGTTGATTCGATCGGTTCTGTGGACAGAACCTGTGACTTGAGTTTCAGTGCCTTTGTCCTGACTGTTTTCAGACTGTTACACTATTATTTTGCTTTAAAGGAATTTTTTATGTGTGTATGACAGTTTTGAATACTTAAACCTTGTAAAACAAGATTTTTACTTGTGCTTGTGTGTGCTTTGCATTTTGTCTTTTAAGTGTTGTGAAGTGAAAATTGTTAGAATACGTATAGTGATTTTTTTTCTTTTACCTGTTTTGCTTATAAAGACGACTGTCTAAGTGCTTTTCTCAATCCGAGAACTTTTACACTTCCCGAAAGATGTGGGATATGCTTCACGAGTCTGTGAAAGCTCAGGTGAGATATACTAGCTTGACCAACTTTATTGAGGCTATTCCAGTGCTGTGTGGGGATGGCAAGTATGGTCATAATGATCGTGCCTCCATGTACGCTTTGATGGAGTGCTGGATGTGCAGCACTCATACATTTCAGATGCCCTATGGGGAGTACACTAATATTCCAGTTTCTTTTACTACTGTTATTAGCATCTCTTATACTTGGTGAAATGCCCAAGAGGGGGTGGGGGGTGAATTGGTGTGGAATTAGAAAATAAATATTGCTTTGCAGAATAGACAGAAATTTATAGTGGTTCGGTCCAACTCTTGACCTACGTCCACTTCTCCCAAATACGCAATTTGGGGTTCCACTACCACAAATGGATTACAAGGAGATTTAGCAGGCTATCTCCAACCTTTACAATGAAGATTTCACAGGCTATCTTCAACCTTTACAATGTGAGATTTCAAAGGCTATCTCACAACCTTTACAAAAGAGATTTCTAAGGCTATCTCCAACCTTTACAAAGAGAATTTCAAAGGCTCTCTCCAAACCTAGAGTTTACCATGGCTTAGCCCAAACCTAGTGTTTACAAGGCTAACACCAAACCTACCTAAGTGTTTCCCAATCCCCATAAAGATTGACACTTGTACAAGGTAGAAAGATCACTCAACCCAAGCAACAAATGCTCTAGAGCTCTAACTACCTACACACAATAAATTCACAAAAAAATTTATTTTCAAAGAAATTTATAAAAATTAATTGCAAGAGTTTGGCTATCTAAGAATGTGTGTTATATCTTTAAACATAATTAAGAGGTGTATTTATAGCCTTAAATCCCAAAACTAGCTGTTGGAAATAGTTTAAAAAAGGTTTCCAATGAATAGTTGACTTTTTGCAAATTTCAAGATTTTCGTTGAATCACGGGCGTGAAATCTTCATCACGGTGCTGAAATTTGAAAAGTTGTTGAATAGTAACTTTATCTCGGGATCAAGTGATGCTCGTGTGGGTGAAATTATTTATCGCGGTCGCGATTTTGCTTAGTCATGAAGGTGATCTTCATTTCACGTGCATGTATAAAAACAGAAGTTTTAGCACTAACTAGAAGACTTTTTTACGGGCGTGATTCCATAATCGCGGGGGCGATTGTGTTCCAAAAAGAAACAGAAGTTTTAGAGTTTTCTGGAGCACTTCGTCACGGGTGCGATGACCTAAATCGTGAAGGCGATTGAGCTTCAAAAAGAAACAAAAAGTTTAGCACATTCTGGAGCACTTTGTCACCGCCATGATTTATTTCATCGCGGGGGTGAAATTAATCTGTGGAGGCGATCCTTTGGTCGCGGGCATGATTTATGAGTCCAAAACATTTTCGTCATGTCAACTTGATTTAAATCAATCCTTCACACTTAGAAACTTTGTTAAACATATAATTAAGGTTGTTAAGCTCAAAATAAGATAGATTGAAGGTGCTTAGGCCAACAATCTCCCCCTTTTTGAGTTTGACAACCAAACGTAGAAATAGGACAAACAAGTGTTTAATAAGTGTATGATTGATGGAAATTGCTCCCCCTCAATATGTTCATCTTACCAAAGCAATGTAGCTAGTATCCAAAGCTAAGGAAGGTTGTGCATTTTAAAAATTAAATTACCAAGTATACTTTAAATGTTCATTTTTAAGTCCAAAGGTCAATTTCAATCCAATCCATGTTTCCTCCTCTTGTATAAGGTGATATGGAATCTCCCCCTTTGTCAACTCAAAAACACAACATTAGAGTATAATTTGATAATTAAATTAAGCACAAGGGAACAATTTGATATCCTGTGCATTAGGAAAGGGTTGAAACCTTGAACAAGATAAACTTAATGCATAAGATGGAAACAAAGAGATAAAAAATAAGCTCAAAATATATCATTTCATTAATATATCATTGATACATATAAAGCAAAAATGAACTGATAAATGCATGAAAAACATAAAAACACTAAGCATGCCAATCAAAGGGAGTAGTATCATCATGTTGGCAAGGAGGTAAGCCTAGTTTCTCTTTGATTTGCTGGATGTCCTCATGAATGCATTGGAGGTCATGATCCCTTGATTGGTCCTTAATGCTAAAGTTTCTAAGGTTGGTTTCTTGGTTTTCCATCCTTAGAAGAATGTGTTGAAGGGCAGTGACCATGTCCTTAGCCAATTCTTTTGCTCTAGCAACCTCATCATCGTCATCTTCTTCTTCTACTTCCTTCTCTTTCTTACCCTTTTTGACCTTTTTGGCCTTTGGTTCACCTTCTCCTTTGTTTTCTTCTTCCTCAAGACCCCTCTTTCCTTCCAATTTACCCAAAGTTGCTCCAAGGTACTCAAAAGTGTTGTCAGGCCTTTTGGAGACAATATTGGCTTTTTGGGTAAAGAAAGCAATATCCATTATCCCTTTAATGAATGAAACAGTTTTGGATAAGGGATAGGCTTGTGGTCTAGTGAGGTCAAAAGTTAGAAAATAGGCAATTTGAGAAACAAAGGACCCAATGAGAAAGGCGGATCCTTTGGATCTTTTGAGATGGAGGAGGTGATCAATAAAGAAGTAGGATGTTTGGATAGGAGTGTTTGGATGGGAGTGTTTGTAGTGATTGCACAATGTATAAACAAAAGATCTTTATTTGAAATTTTGTCATTGCCTTCTTTCTTGGCATGAACATAATTACAAATGATCTTGTGCAATACGAAATGGCCAAGGGTTTTAAGAGATTTGGCAGTGGTATTACCTGGGAAAAATCAAGGAGCAACTGAAAACTCCTTCTAAAAATCAGTGATACCCATATCTGAATCATTAAAATTAATAATTCCTTCTTTGGAGAACCCAAAACAGGCATCCATGGCAGATTTAGGCATGATTTGATCCTTCCCAAACATTTTAAATCTACATACATAGGTGCTGAACCCTTGTTCAAGCTTCTTAGACACTTTGAGGGTTGTAAGGAATTCTGTTGTGAGGTTTTTGTAGCCAGGGTACCTAGGCTTAACAAAGGTCTTCCAGCAAAGGTTTTGAAGGTACCCATCCATTTCTTCCTTGATTCCCATAAGGTTTAGGGCATGAATAGAAACTGATTTAGTCTCTAAGAAGGCTTTCTCCCAAATTTTATTGTACTCAACCCTCTCATAGGAAGTCTAGAGGAGAAGAGGGTGCCTCTTGAGGTTGAGGTTCATCTGATGGAGGTAGCATGTCTTTTGGTGGTTGTTTGGTGGCTTTTGGTGGAGTACTAACTGGCTTTTGTGGTGAGGTGGTTTTGGATCAAGTTTGGGGTCCTAGTTCTTATTCTTGGGACTCCCTAATGGTGATACTAGCAGCTCTCCTTTCTTTAGGCAAATCCACCATGCCAATTTTCTTCTTTGGATGCTTTTCTAAACTAGCCAATAGATCTATGCCTTTCCCTTTCTCTTGCCTTGTAGATTTCTTCCCCATTTGATTGTTTATGAATGAAAAAGTGTTTATGTGTTTTAGAAAGTGAATTTTAAGCTTCTAAAGAGTGAGAAGTAGAAGAGAAATATATCCTAAAAGCTTAAAAATCAATGAAAATGAAGTAAACTTATGTCCATATGCATAATTGGGTATATATAGGCATGTTGGAGGCTCAAAATAGAAGAAAATCTTCAAAAAAATCTGAAACTAGCCATTTTCCAACAACTATAAATGGCTATATTTTTTGAATTTTAAAAACCAGTCACGACCGTGATCATAAATTGTGTTCGCGGAATTTTAAAAACTTTTATAACAGTCAAATTTTACAAATATCGAGCTCGCGAAACACACAAATCACGTTCGCGATTGTGATCTTTAAATCAAAGTTTGAAAAATACTAGATTTCACGTTCTAAATCACATCTGTGACAGTTTAGATCCTGTCCGTGATAAGGGTTTGAATTAAAATATAAAATTTGGACATACTGATAGCGCCGACGATTTGAAAATCGCATGGGTGATTAGAATGTCAAAGGTTTTTAGTAAAAGTCAAAAAATTTGAGTGAAACCGTGATATTTAAATCACGTCCATGAGATTTGAAATATTTTTAGTAGAAAACCTTTACCTATAATCGCGCCCGCAAGATATGTTCGCGGCCAAACAAAATTTTTAAAAAAAATTAACTTAGAAATGTAATTTTCTTTTGCCGTTGAGCTCCAATCTTTATATATTACTTTAAATGATTCCTTAAGTTCATGAAATCGAACTAAGGTATTCTTCTTAAGTTCCTTATGCATATGAGACAAAAATTTATGATAAAAAAATGAAATTAAAGAATGCTCGCATCAAGCATCCCTAGTTCTCTCTTAATGAAGTTCATACATTCTTCATTTAGAGGTTTTATGAAAATATCGACCAATTGGTTAGCTGTATCGATGAATTCCAATACCACATCACCTTTTTGCATATGATCTTTTAAAAAATGATGTCTAATATCTATGTGCTTACTCTTAGAGTGTTGGATTGGGATCTTTGAGAGATTTATTGCACTAGTATTATCACATTTAATGGGAATGTGATTAATAATTAATCCATAATCTCTCAATTATTGTTTCATCCACAAGACTTGTGATCCATAACAACCCGCCGCTACATATTAGGCTTCAACGGTTGACAAAGCAACACTTGTTTCTTAGAACACCAAGAAACCAAGCAATTACCAAGTAGTTGACAAGTACTGGAGGTACTTTTTCTATCCATCAAGCTATCGACGTAATCTGAATCCGAGTATGCAACAAGATTAAATGAAACACTCTTAGGATACCATAGTTCTAAATGCATTGTGCCATGCAAATATTTCAAAATTCTTTTGATAGCATGCAAATGTGATTCTTTAGGACATGCTTGAAATCTCGCACATAAACATGTAGCAATCATAATATTGGGTCTAGATGAAGTTAAATAAAGAAGTGAGCCGATCATACCTCTATATTTCTTTTCATCTACACTCTTACCCTTTTCATCCTTGTCCAATTTTGTTGTTGTGCTCATGGGGGTTTAGCTTGTCTTACATCCTTCCATGCCAAATCTTTTGATCAACTCTTTGGTATATTTGGCTTGATTGATGAAGATTCACTCTTTGCCTTAATTTGAAGTCTTAGGAAGAACTTGAGCTCTCCCATCATGCTCATTTCAAGTTCCCTAGTCATGCACTTAGCAAATTCTTGGCAAAGTTTTTCATTAGTAGCACCAAATATAATATCATCAACATAAATTTGGACAATGAGCATATCATGTTTATGTCTTTTTATGAAGAGAGTAGTGTTGACCTTCCCCTTTTCAAAACTATTTTGCAAAGAAATGAACTAAGCCTTTCATACCAAGCTCTAGGAGCTTGTTTCAAACCATATAAGGCCTTAGTTAGATTGAAAACATGATTTGGAAAATCAAAACATTCAAAACCGAGAGGTTGTACAATATACACTTCATCTTCAATGAAACCATTTAGAAAAGTACTTTTAACATCCATTTGATAAAGTTTGAAATCCATGAATGATGCAAATGCTAAAAGAATCCTAATGGCTTCCAATCTTGCAACTGGTGCAAAGGTCTCATCATAGTCAATGCCTTCTTCTTGGTTATACCCTTTGGAAACCAATCAGGCTTTGTTTCTAGTGACTTGACCTTACTCATCCAATTTATTCCTTAACACCCATTTAGTTCCAATACTTGATGATCCTTAGGCCTAGGTACTAAGTCCCAAACCTTATTCCTTTCAAATTGATTGAGTTCCTCTTGCATAGCAAGTACCCAACTCTCCTCTTGGAGTGCCTCATCAATATTTTTAGGCTTAATTTGAGAAAGAAATGCAAGATTAGAATCTAAGAGTTTAAGTTGATTTTGAGTACTTACACCCTTAGAGGTCTCACCAATGATGTTGTCCTTAGGATGATTTTTAAAGAATCTCCATTCTCTTGGAAGGTCTCTATGCACTTGTTGGTGATCCACATGTGCTTGATCATCTTTTGTTTCTTCTAATGCATGTTGTTCTTGTGATTCATTAACCTTGTCAAGCTTCTTTTTATTTTGAGTTTCATCTCCTCCAATGTTGAGCTTTTCAAGGTCACCTACAACTTCATTACAAGAAACACTACCTTTCATAAGATCAAGTTTACTAGATTCATCAAAGGTAACATGCATGAACTCTTCAACAACTAGAGTTCTTTTATTGAAGACTCTATAAGCCTTGCTTGAGTTGGAATAGCCTAAGAAGACTCATTCATCCGTTTTAGATGCAAATTTCCCAAGATAATCCTTGGTATTAAGAATGTAACACTTACAACCAAATACTCTAAAATATGAAATGTTGGGTGTTTTACCATTCCATAACTCATAAGGTGTTTTGTTCAAAATAGGTCTTTTAGAAACA